>QLPG01005137.1:0-21255 GCA_003314385.1 Gomphus sp. MG54
AAAGGTCTCGGAATAAGGAGGGGTGGTTGTGGGGGTTGTTGAAGGTATGGGCTATAACACTAAGCCTAGTCAATACCCAGAATGAGGAAATATGTACATGCATGTCCTACTTATATAGGTTAAGAAGTGGCATGTGGAATAAGGAATGTGGGACAACAAGGTATGCAGAGCATGTGGTTATTGTCCACAACGAATAAAATTAGAATGAAGGGATGCAACATGGGGATAAAACAATAAGGTATAAGATAATAGAGATATAGCCAAGGATAGGACAATAGGGAGTGGCCGAGTATAAAACAATGGAGTCATGACTGGGGATAATACAAGGACAGGAGGTCCTAAGGGGAGATAGACCAAAGGGTAAAGACAGGGAGTGTGGATGGTGGACGTGCCGAGCCGAGACTGGCATTCCAAGTGTTATGCATGCAGCGTGGACACTTGGTCGTGGATATAGGATGGTTGCTCAGTCGGCAATGCCGAATAGATGGGTCTCGGTATGTGTACTTGACAGAACTCCAAACTTCTATACCTCCAAATCTCCAAAATAAAGGACTGACAATCGAGGAGGGTATAACACACAAGTTGAAGCCAAGTCCCCAAGACCTCAAATGCATGACTTCGGACCAACTTATGTCAGCTTGGACCTGATGTGACTTCAGACTTAACTAACTCCCATTTGTGTGCATTACCACTTATGCATTATTGCCATCACTCACCACCCCAATCTCATTGTTTGGTTGTATATTAGCACAAATGCTTTTCACTCATAGATACTATGAGTTGTCAAGTTTTGATGGGGTGTGTTAGAAAGTCAGAAAGTTAGTCTATTGTTATTTTCATTTTTCTATTGTTTTCATCATTATTTTTGTTTTTCTAATGATGATTTCTATTTTCCTTTTATTTCTTCTTTTATTATTGTTATTACTGTGATGTTATATTTATTGCATCGCCAATTTCACCATTTCCCTGTCACATGCATGTGACTTGCTCATACATCCACTTGTGTATTGTCAATCACATGCATCATATATGATGTGCATGCACAAGAAAGTATTTTCCTTATGTTGGCATATTTTTGATGTATAAGTAGAGAAAATTGTAACTCTAATAATAAAAACAAAAAGTGTCAGCTTTGGTCTGACCACTCATGAGCTCATCATGAGTCTGAATTTCCACCACATTCATTCATCCTTAAAATATTTCATAACATGGTTGCTATATCTCTTTACTCCTATGTATCCTCTGATTTATTTCCACCCTATAGACCTTACTCCAGGTGTGTCTGTTATCCTCTTGACCCTTGTATTCACCTTCTCTCCTTTGGTGCCTAGCATATAGGCATTTAGGCTGCTGTTCCTTGATCCATCACTTCTACACCTGCATGTGCTACAATGGTATGTACTTTTCCATTTGTTCTATTGGTACTTTTGTTTATTCTAATGCCTCCTTGTGTCCAATCATATTCCCTGACTCTCTTGATCTGCATATATGCACTTTTCTGTGCCTCCCAATCCCATGTACCCCTCTAATTCCTTCCTGCTCCCCCATCCTCTCTGTCTCTTGTCTCAACACTCAGGGTAGTAACCCTAGCCCTGGCACAGGTTAAGCTAGACAGTAATGGGTGTATCTAACACCATGGATTGACAGAGGCAACATGGGCCAACCAGATTGAGTCTGTTGTGAATTATTAAGCAGAAAAATACACATTTTTAACGATTTTTTTTACGAAACTTACGATCCTTATGACAAGTTTACGAATAAATATATTCAAGCCACAGTCATGGTGTATTACCATGATTTTTCTGCAATATTATCCAATGGATCTGTGTTACAGAGTATGCATATATGCGCAATATGCATACAATTCCAGTATTTCATGCTGATCTTAATGACGTTGAGCCTATACGGCTATCTGCTTCGATACGATATTCAGGATGCATCTCCACTATTACTCTAGTATTTTTTCATAATTTTCCAGCCATTATTTTGACTTCTATTATGGTTTTCCCCACTGACGGCCCCGCATGACATCATATGCAGTCACACGTACCAACAGATATACAGGTGAAGATAGAGTATTACAATATCTAATGCTGGTTATTAGATAGTGTAGTACTTTATCTATTAATATAGTGTACTAACAAGCACTCGCATAAGTGTGAAAATTAGTTATAGGGCATTGAAGATGCATTGCTGCCGGCGCTTATGTCAAAAATGATTGCAATCCATCGTTATTTCCCCTATCGACTTCTATTCTACAAGATACTTATCTTATCATCCCATTAACCTCTCACTCAAATCCCTTTCCATTCTGACTTCCTCAAGACAAAATAATCACCTCCATCCCGATTAGGATGAAGTGCAGCGCCCATTCACCAGCGTAGGGTCATTGGACCAGCTTGAGCATGGCACAATATTTTCCTTAACAAAAGTGTTCTCTTTTGCAGCACATAGTTCATATGTACGCTTTCTATTATATTTCAACGTGTTTTTCTCCCCCAATCCCTTGTATAAAATATTTTCCTTCATGATGTCATATGTGCATCATTTTCTCATGTAACCTTGTCTCTCTGAGTTTCTTTACCTCCTATGTGTATCATATATAGTGTATATGTTGTAAAAACAAAATGTAACCAAGTTTATCATCTTCCATTGCCCCAGAAATTTAAAATCTTTATTTTCCTCTCTCTTCTGCTTAAATTGCAGAATTTTCTTTATTTTCACTCCACATTTCCGGCTCTTAATTCTGTCAGAGTCAAGGAAGAAGGGGGCCAATGCAATATAATCAGTATCCAGGGGCAACACAGCTGTCTCGGGCCCTCTCACCTACAGCAATATCCTAGCACTTCCTGTCCAAGCTATCACAGATGCAGAAAGAGATAACTTCTCTTTGGAAAAGATATTACTGACTGTCCCAGGTAAGCCATAGATAATTAGCACAATGTCCAATGCCCTCCTATAAATCACACAATACAAAAATGTTCTCCTACATGCAGTCAATGCAATCAGGTTAGTCATGCTGGTATTGGAAAACATGGATATTGACATAAAGGGTAGCAAATTACTAAACTAGTTGGCACTCAGCTTACAGCACAGAATGACATCAGAATGGTAGATTGCTTTAGTAGGACTGGCTACCGTATCAGGTTATCAGGTCACAGGAGCAGAGCACAGTTCTTCTCAGCGGAATGGAAGCATGGCAACAATAGATCAAGCAAAATGACCCTGTGAAACAAGGCATGCGTCATAAAATGCCCACATCACGCCCATATCACATCCACAATAAGTCCATAGCCATATCGGGACTAAGGCGCTAGGGTATCACCCACCTTGAAAAAGGGGGCTTCGATAGTTCAAATGAGGTATTTTAGAAAACTGATTTGGATTATTCATCTTTAGTTTGTGTAGTTTTGATGACTATGCAATGTCGAGTGTTTGTAGGTAGTCGGGAGAATGCTGGCAAACGTGTTTGAATGTGTATGAGATTCTGATGGCTGCTAATTTCAACAGTGCTTCAAAGATTCAGGCAGAGTGATTGAGCTTGTGTCAGATATGTGTTATATTTGATATTAGATTTGGAAAGATTGCGCATAGCCACGAAAAAATCCTAAGGGTTGTTAAGGATATTCTGTAGGGTGCAAAAATGCATACCACCCCTGAGAGACCAATCTCAATATATTGTATTATTATATTGATTTTTGTATCATTCTGTGCGCTTTTACATTCTGATTTTTTCTCTCATTTTTTATATATTTTTACTCTCAAAATTGAGGGAGATATTGTATTTCTATATGTATGCTAGTTACGGGCACTTACCCACACATAACACAACATGTGTCGCTGGCTCCCTGGATAGGGACCAGTAACCTGGCTCAAACCTTCAATAGGGTCAGGAGCTGGGTCTAATATATATGCAAGTGAGACTTCACTCATATATGCTTCCCTCCTCAGTGGTTTACTACACTGAGGAGGTGAGTTATGTAGTATAATTCGTGTAGTATTAGTGCTGATTTTCTTTCTGTTTACTCTGTAAGAAAATTAATTAGGTATATTTCTTGAATATACTTACAGTGGTTGACTACACTGAGGAGAAAATTAATTAGATTAATTAGTCTGCCTTAAAAACTCTCCAGCCTACTGCTCATAATCTTATCATATTCATGATCTATGCTTTTCTTGCTCCTCAAAAAATAATATCACCGCTTGGATGTGGTCCACCTTGCACTGGAGTACGTACTCATTTAATATCCCGCTCATGGAATTGATAAAACACAATGTCAGAATGAGATGGTGTAGATCTGCAAAAGTCACCCTTAACCCAGACCCTCATTTTTTGAGTTAATATGTAGGGTTGATATATGAAGTATATTGCTTTTCTATACCAGAGGCTGACTCTAAATATGCTTTTGATGAGTTGATTTATTGGACATTCTGGATGTGCATTGATTTGAGGGATGAATATACCCCTCTCCACTGGGTCTGTTCCTGCTTCCAGGTGTTATAATAGAAAGACTGAAATACTTTCTCAGTTCTTGTGTTATGATTAATATAGATGCTAAAGAATAAGATCTCAGTCTTATATTGGGACTCGGTGTTATTGTTGTAGGAAGTACCTAAAGAATAAGCTAACTATGGAGTTAGTGACTATTATCTTTAGATTGAAATGTATGTACTCACATCTCAGTCTTATATTGGGACTGAGATGTTTGGTTGTAAATGTCCATGCTTTTATACTATTCTAAGGAGAAATGATGATCCGGTTCTGTGTGTATTAGAAAGCAATATGTTGTTGTTTAGGAATACAGTTATATCCATAACTGTCTGGGAGTGCTGTGCTCGTTACTCAGCTTTGTCATTCTTGTTCAACATCAGTCTCTTGCAAAGGAGTGCAAATTGGAAGTAGCTAGCTATCTGAAATACTATCTAAAAAAATAGTTAACAATTGTATGAAATATAGGAATAAATTTAGACTTGTATCTCAGTCTCTTGGAAAAGAGCTGAGGTCACAGAGTCACATAACTGCAAAATATAATGGCAAATTCACACTCCTACCAAAGGCAGATATCAGGGATAATAATGAATAGAACCTATACCCCTCTACCATCTTGAAAGCGTAAAACGTTGATGGTCAGGAGAAAGGCTGTGCAGCAGCTATCATGGCGACATTTTAGCATGTGTGGGGTCAATATTCTTGCAACCGACTGGGACTCGGACTCAACATGTTTTTTCTTGTTATTTGTTGTGCACAATTTATGATCCTAGCGTGTTTCAAATGTTGAATTCGCCGTGAGCTTGGACAGTTGAGTATATCGAGTCAGGAGTGATGGGTCACTGGACTGTGAAGTCATATCATTTTGCATAATCATGACCTCACGTGGCAGGTAAAAAGGAAACACCCGACTGAATGCAGGGATACACAGCTTCAGAGAAGCGCTCTGCGCTCATTAGTTGGAATCTTTCAACACGAACAGCGCCGGGTCTCAAATGAACTATGTCTCCATGATTGGCCCTCGATAAATAGAATTAACAGATGCTCGCCCATCTCATGATTAACAATCTATAATAACTTCAGCAGTGAACCAGCCTTTTCGAGATGGCTGCCACGGTCAAATTCAAGCTCCGTTGATTGACCATCGACCGTGGTTGTACCGCACTCGACTTGCAAAAGAAACAATGTTTCTCTCTTCAATCATCTTGCTGACTGTCCTGGTTTCTGTTCTTACAATTGTAGCCCAAGGCGCTGCTGGTCCAGGCCTGGGAGAGCAGTTTCCTTTCCAAGCCAATTCGCACAAGACAGAAATCGTGGAGGAGGAAAATGCTTATTCCCCAATCCTCGATGATGAATTTACTGCGTGGCTCGAGGAAACGGGAAAAGTTCGAGGAATGAAAGGCGTTGCTCTCACCGTTACGCGTAAAAATAAAGATAGTGATGGCTGGATCACGGAAACGAAAGGATTTGGAGTCGCTGACCGCTGGGGAACCCCCGTTGATGACAAAGTGAGTTGAACTTGAACTTTACGGGTACCCGATAGACCCGATAGATCTCACTCCGGCACGGACAACTAAACTTTGTGATAGACGTTATTTTCGATTGGATCTAACTCAAAGTTGTTTACTGCGCTCGGTATAGGGTTGCTCACTGTCGACGAAAGTATTTCGATCGACTGGGATACCAAAATCAAGGATATACTCCCCGAAACGATGTGGACACTTCAAGATCCAATCGCCCAAGATCATGCGGATCTTGTGGATATTCTCAGCCACAGGACGGGCCTGCCTCGTCATGACCTGAGCTACAGCATAACCGATACCCCACAAAGCTCTGTGAGTTGTTGCACGTCACTATTCTCAATGCCTCCGTGATTGCATTTTGAGGGTTATTGACTAGCCCCCCCCAGATTGCTAAGTTACGCTATCTACGACCATCCGCTGAATTTCGACAAACGTGAGTAGCTGAAAATGTACAGATCAAAAATGAACCGGCTGCTGATTAGCTTACAGTTTCCAGTACAATAATCGTACGAGAATTCATCTAATTCTTTCCTAGGGTCGCTTCCGATTACATTTCGTAGAAATGTATGTTTTAGCATCCCACATCATCTCGCACTTGGCGGGAATACCCTTTGAAACATATATCACACGCAATATTCTTGCTCCTCTCGGTATGAACTGGACCACTTACAACATCACTGAAGCCGAACAACGGGGGACCGTCGCTGATGGGTTTGTGGACATTAGTGCAACCGGTATCATGCAAAATGCGTCTCAGAAGAGACAATTTAAGCCTGTGCCATTTTTTACCAAGAGAGGTGGGAAGGAGGTAGTTTCCGGGGCTGGAGGTGTTATCTCCAATGCCAAAGACATGGTATGTGTCTTATTGATAATTTTCGTACAACGTTTCTGATTCCGCTGATCGTCTCGTCACATATACTACCTTTTTCAGGCAACGTGGCTGCAAGCGCTCATTTTATCCGGAAGATCTCCTGAGACTAACGCCACGGTTATTCCTTCTTCTATCATCGATAAGGTTACGAATGGGGTAACTATCCCGGTTCCACGGGGTTTTTCTCCTGAGGGTAGTCCTATCGTCTATGGAATGGGCCAAGCAAGATATACGTATCAGGGTCATGAGGTTTGTGATCAACAGTTTATAGTGAGAGTAAGGGACTACTGAGGTTCAAAATTCAACGTGTTTTTGAATTTGGTGCCTATGCGCGATTTTCGGGTCGACTAGTTCATCGAGCATAATGGGGGGACGATAGGACATTACTCCGTTCTGACTCGGTCGGCGTACGATGATCTCGGGGTTGCTATACTTATTAATTCCATGGCTGATCCTGGGTTTCTAAACATGATAAAATGGAGACTTTTGGAGAAATCATTGGGACTTAAACAGATTGACTGGGGGAAAAGGTGAGTTTGGCAAAGTTTTAGTTTTTCACACCCTCGAGAGTTTTCTTTGAGACGCGCTACCCTCTAATCTAGATATCCCATTCAACAACAGAATGGTACCAGTAGATTTCCGCGCCCCCCAAGGTCAAGGTCAAATATAACCACATCAACATTGCCTCCGAGTGAATTAGCTGGTGTATATTTTAACCCAGGATACGGAACACTTGTGCTATGTCTCTATCTCCCATCCAAACCCTCAGCAACGCGAAAAGAATGCAACGGCGTCATATCCGATGTCCTCGAACCTTTGCTAAATCAATCGACACCCTCTCTCGTCGCGGCGTTTCCTAAAATATGGGCGACGCATGTATTGCTTCATCATGATGAGGGGGATAAGTTTGATATGAGGACTGCGTTGGCGTTTCCTGCGCCGTTTCCTGATGTGTCGGAATCAGGTGACAATGACGATGACGACGAGGACGGTGGTGGTGGTGGTGGTGGTGGTGGCCGGCCTTTTGTGGTTTTGGTAGGGTCTGGAACTGCGGAGTTTGTGTTTGGGAGAAGGGCGGGAGGGGTGGGTGATGTGGGTGTGGAGGGGGTGGCGTGTAGGGGTGCGTGGGGTGCTGGTGATGGTGTGAAAGAGCCGGAAGGGGAGGGGCGGGAGGGTGCGGAGGTTTGGTTTGATAGGGTTGCTTGATGGTGAGGGGTTGTGGGGTGAGCGCTGTACTATTACTGGATGTGATTCGTGTATTGTAGTATAGGGGATTTGAGTAAGGTCTGGATGTGAATTGTATGTGAGATTGAGTGGAAGAAGTATGTTGATTGTGGATGGAGGGATAGAGAGCTATGATCGAGAAGAAGGATGTGGATAGAAGGATAGAAGAACTATGGGCTAGAGGAAATGGATAGAAAATAAACTAAATTGTGGAATGGGGATAGAAGAAGAGTTTAAACACAATAATGATAATGTTGAATGATTGAAAGGGGGTATGGATGATTGGAGGAATGGGATGAGTGTTTGGAGGATATGGATAAAATGGGACTAGGATAATTGGGATGTTTAGCAATGTTTGTAGTAGGAAATAAGATGGAAAATGGATTCTAGGGAGTGGGGCCAGGTGCGAAAAAAAAAAAGATATTGAATGCAGAGGTTATCTTCACTCATATAGAGTAGATTGCTTATATGTAGTAATCATAGAAATCATAGATATGCTTGGGGTGGGAATGTGGTGACACATGTGAAAATATGGGTAGAGTAAGTTGAGAGATATCATGCATACAAATTTTTTTTACTATATTATCACTACATGATATATTTCCCATTATTATTTCTGATTATTTCTTCTTGATATATAATCTAAAAAGGAAGGGATTTGTCTTAGAGTATCAGAAATAGAGGGAAAAATGCAGAATATTTTTATATATAGTAGTTATCATTTTCTATGATGGTTAGTTTACTAGCAGGTTACAATGAAGTGGCTCAAGTTATGTACAGTAACTCACAAAACTGAGTCAATGTTTGGTGCTTTTGGACTATTCATTGAATAGCTTTGAATATAAAACATATATGAAAAAAGTGTTGATGCATCAAAGTAAGAGTCTGATCAGGGCTATGCAACCATTAAGAAATTATATAATTCCGATCAGGGGTGATGAAGATATGGGCAATTTAAATCAAGGGCCCATTGACTCAGTTTTGTAAGATGGTATCAGAACAATCAGAATCTGATGCTCTATCTATTATATAACATGCAACCCTTGATAGATGGTTACTATGGTAACCTTATCTTTCATGAGAACTCAAATTAAGGTATTTAATCCCCTCCAACATGTCCAGAACTTCACTACACTCCAATGCACCCCACTTCCTCTGCTTAAAAATAAAACATCCTCTCCTTGGCCTCTCATGGTCATTCCACTGGCACTATTGCCTCAAGACTTGGCCTCAGCCAGTCCACAGTATCCAGGACTCTCAGAACTCAAGTTTGGAGGGGAAACATTATTGTATGGGGGTGTATGGGATGGAATGGTGTTGGCCAGCTTGTAGAGATTGAGGGGAAGATAGATGCTGATCAGTTTGTATCCATTTTGAGGACTACCTGCTTCCCAGCCTGGAGGAAAGTGGAATTCCTGAAGAATAGGACAGGACAATGACCCAAAGCATAAGTCAAAGAAGGCCAAGAACTGGATGGAAAACAACAATATCACTCTCCTTGACTGGCATGCACAGTCTCCAGACCTCAATCCTATTGAGAACCTCTGGGATCATGCAAAAAACAGGCTTAAGGATTATCCAACACTGTCAAGCGTCTGGTACTGACGGATTTCGGTACTGCCAAGGGGTGTTGTCGAAAGGTCAGGCGGACTATGGCCAAGTCCTGCAGGCCAATAGTAGTGGCATTGGCTTCAACATACTTGTGCATTGCGCCCTACTTGCCGTGCGTGTCACTGTATTTGCAACAGACAGATACTCGGGGGGATGCTGAGGATGCTGGCCCAAGTCGAGGACTTAACAGAAGAGAAGAAGGTAGAAGGGCCTAAGCCTAGTCGATACCCAGAATAAGGAAGTATGTACATGCATGTCCTACTTATATAGGTTAAGAAGCGACATGTGGAATAAGGAATGTAGGACAACAAGGTATGCAGAGCATGTGGTCATTGTCCACAATGAACAAAATTAGAACAAGGAATGCAAAGCGGGGATATGTCAAGCATTGGTTACTGATGGACTTCGGTACTGCCGAGGGGTGTTTGTTGAAAGGTCGGGCGGACTATGGCCAAGTCCTGCAGGCCAAGAGTAGTGGCGTTGGCTTCAACATGCTTGTGCATTGCACCCTACTTGCCGTGCGTGCCACTGTATTTGCAACAGACAGATACTTGGGGGGATCCTGAGGATGCCGGCCCGAGTTGAGGACTTAACAGAAGAGAAGAAGGTAGAAGGGCCTAAGCCTAGTCAATACCCAGAATGAGGAAGTATGTACATCCATGTCCTACTTATATAGGTTAAGAAGTGACATGTGAAATAAGGAATGTGGAACAATAAGGTATGCAGAGCATGTGGTTATTGTCCACAAGGAATAAAATTAGAATAAAGAATGCAACGCGGGGATAAAACAATAAAAGATAGGATAATAGAAATGTGTCCAAGGATAGGACAATAGGAGGTGCCAGACTATAAGACAAGGCTTGTAACCGAGGATAGTACAAGGGCAGGAAGTCCTGAGGTGAGAAGGGTCGAGGGGTGGGGACAGGGAGTGTGGATGGTGGATGTGCCGAGCCGAAACCGGCGTACCAAGTGTTATGCATGCAATGCGGGTACTTGGTCGTGGATATGGGGTGATTGTTCGGTCGGCACTGCCGAATAGATGTGTCTCGGTATGGTACTTGACAGGATAGAACAATAAAAGACAGGATAATAGAATCGTAACTCGAGATGGGACAATAGGGAGTGGCCGAGTATAAAACAATGGGGTCGTGACCAAGGATAATACAAGGACAATAAGTCCCGAGGTGAAACGGACCGAGGAGTGTGGATGGCAGATGTACCGAGCTGAGACCGATGTACCAAGTGTTATGCATGCTGCGTGGACACTTGTACATGGACGTAGGATGGTTGTTCGGTCAGCACTGGCAAATAATCGGGACCTCGGTATGTGTACTTGACAAACACCACCCAAGGGAGTTTTTTGCAAATCTGGGAGAGAGTAGAGGAGGTATGGAATAACATACCACCAGAGGTGTGTCAGAATTTGATAGAGAGTATGCCTAGAAGACTTGAGGTAGTAATTAAGGCTAAGGGAGGCAATACCAAGCACTAGAATTGCAACTTACTATTTCTCTGATACCCTCTCACAAAACTGAGTCAATGGTCCCTTGATTTGAATTGCCCATATCTTCATCACCCCTGATCTGAATTATATAATTTCTTAAGGTTACATAGCCCTGATCAGACTCTTACTTTGATGCACCAACAGTTTTTTCATATATGTTTTATATTCAAAGCTATTCAATGAATAGTCCAAAAGCACCAAACATTGACTCAGTTTTGTAAGTCACTGTATAATACACTCAGAAAAGTTGCCAGTGGAGAACTTTGATTATATCAGCTAGGTTAGTGTGGAAATTTGATTATATCAGCAGCCAAATACTCATTGGTTCTAATAAAATGTCTATTACAGGTAATATTTCATAAATTCTGATCTTTTATAATGTGAGAATATATTGATTTTCAGTATTAGGTAAATTTAGATCCATTGTGGAACAATACCTGTTGTGGGTGGTGGGTAAAAACAATACTTATCGATCCTGCAGGTACCCATACTCATACCCAGGCTAACCCTTTGCCAGTTGTTAATGGTAAGGGTATTCTTGGGTACAGGTATGGGTAGACACAATATACCCAGGGTTACCCATGCCAATCACTCTACATATATGTAACTGACTCAACATTGATCAATATTCAGAACAGAGAATACATACATGATGATGTGCTACCTATATAGTCAAACAATGGGATGGATGACTATAGTATGGAAGAGAGTAGTATAAGAAATGAAAACTAAAATAAAGAGACATAGAGACAAGACATGGAGAGTGGACATATATGACTGGGCATACAACACTCAACATTGATGCTTCAGTTTTTTTTACATGTGATAATTAGGTAACTATGGCAAGTAATAGCTGGTATTAAATGCATACTAATCTTATCTAATTCTCCTATGCTTGACTTCTATCATAACCATGTGATCCCTCATGACCCCACATGATGCTTCAAATACTTCTACATGGGTGCTTTGCCTGGGGCATACACCAGGATGTGAGGAAATAGATGTTGAATAGAGACTGGAAAAATTTGGAAATAATACTAGAAAAATATCATGGACATTTCATGAGTATGTCCTTGAAACAATTAGGCACTTAGTTACAAATCTCCAATAAACCTCATATAATTTGAATCTCTTGTTATACTATGTTAAATAAGCTACTGATGTATGGGCTTGAGATCGATTATAACAATGTGACCTGATTGATATCCAAAGCACACTTGAGAGGGAGAGAAGGCATGTGTTTCAAAGTTGCGGTATTCAGGGGGGATCCAACAAGATTTCAGTGGCAAGTCCGTGAGAATCCAGTCCTGATTTGATGAGAGGAAGATCTGTGGCTCCCCAGGGGGGAAGAGATGAAAGTGGCCAGGGATGACATGAGCAACTTTGTTACCATCTGGGAATTGGAATGATTCATATTCTGGTAGCGATGTTGAGTCACCAGAGGTATTATCCCATATTCGGATTGAGCGGTCACACGAGCCAGACATGACATGCGTGTCATCAGGTGAGAACGCAACGGACTGCACCTGTGAATGTCCTGCCAATGTCCGCTCTATCACTCAGGTGGTCGTGTTCCATATCCGGATTGATTGGTCTCTCGAGCCAGAGACAAGACGTAATCCATCGCGAGAGAATGAAAGGGAGAACACCCCATTTGAATGGCCGGTGAGTACACGGTCTACTTTCTCGGTACTTGCATTCCATATTCCGACAGACCCGTCGTCACAGCCGAACGCTACACGTTCCCCACCAGGGGAGAATGCAACGGAGTTCACAAAATGTGAAAGTCCCTTCAGTTTGCGCTTGATCTTTCCAGTAGCTGTCTTCCATAGAATGACTGACTTGTCTGTAGATCCAGACACGATGTATTTCCCATCCAGCGAAAAAGCAACGGAGTTCACCAAATCTGAATGACCCTCGAGTATTTGTTCTGTCCCCCCAGTGTTGGTATTCCAGACACGGATGGTCTTGTCGTCCGACCCAGACACGACCCGTGTGCCATCAGCCGAGAATGCCACTGAATTCACACAATATGAATGTCCCTTGGGTGTCTTTTCTTTCTTGCCTCTGATGGCTTTCCACATACGAGTCATCGTTGGGTGCGAACCAGAAAATAAACGTGCATTGGCACGTGAAGAGGCCCACAGATCTATGATCGCATTGCGTTCCATCTCTAAGTCGCTCTTCACATCCCAAATCCGGACTGTGCCGTCTTCTGACCCAGATGCCACCTGTTTCCCGTCAGACGAGAATGCAACAGAGTCCACAAAACTCCAATGTCCCATGAATACACGCTCTGTCTCCCCTGAAGCAACATGCCAGACACGGACTGATTCATCGAATGACCCAGACACAACGTATGCACCGTCGGGAGAGAATGCAACAGAGGATACCGAATTTGTATGTCCCTTTAGTATGCGCTCTAATGTCCAGGTATCCACATTCCAAATACAGATTGAGCTGTCCTCAGAGCCAGAGACTACATGTTTCCCATCACGTGAGAAGGCAACCGAGTTCACCGCCTTTGAATGTCCTATGAGTATATGCTCAACTGTCCCTGTAGTGGCATGCCAAATGCAAACCGTAGCGTCTTTCATGCCCGACACGACATGGTTTCCGTCATGTGAGAACCCAACGCACTGCACCGGCGAATGAAGTTCTTGTATGAGCTTCATTTCCCCTGTGGTGACATCCCATACCCGAGCAGTAGTATCCTCAGAGCCTGAAACAACACTTGTTCCACTAGGGGAAAAGGCAACCGTTCTAACAGTACCTGAACCTCCCAGTAGGATATTCTCTACCTCCCCCGTTATTGCATTCCAAATTAGAATCGAGCCGTCGCCAGAGCCAGACACGATGCGTGTCCCATCAACCGAGAAGGCAACGGACCACACTTCATCCGAATGCCCCACCAGTGTGCGCTCATTCTCCCCTGTAGTGGTATTCCAGATATGAACTAAATGATCGAAACATCCAGACACAACATGTCTCCCATCAGGGGAGAATGCAACCGAGGATACAGATGAAAGGTTTGACATGACATGCCTAAATGACCCCCATGACTCCGCGATACCCACCACTACTCTAGGTAAGTTACCGAACAATGTTGAATAGTAATGTCTTATCGATGCGCGTTTAGGGATCCATGCGAGGGCTGACCCATACGTGTTTAGAGAGTGATGTTTCATCGGCCCAAACGCCATCTGTAGATAGCGACGAACATCCTCGAATAGTAACGCGTAAATGGAGGTCTTGGAGTATTTCTAGGAGAATCGTGAGCTAAACTCTCCCATGGTGTCTATTTACTCACCATGATGACTTGTTGTGCCATGCTAAGAGACTTCACAGCAGATTCAAGCTCTCCAAATTTACTGAGGCACTCAAGCCAGTGCAATAAGTGTGTGTTGGAGAATGTCCCAAGCTCTCTGAGCATGGGCACAATGCCTGCAGGTGGGAATGCAAGAGCCTCCGTAAGATGAGAAGCCCAGTACAAGCAAGAGTATCGGAGAGTCTTAGAAACGGCGGGATTGGAGCTTTCGTGAGCCAGCGCGGCTATGGCCTGATCAGATATATCGTATATGTTATGCCGAAGAGACTGGTTCAACCTCTGGAGACATTTGAGGGAAAGTTTGTGGTGGGTATCGGAAGCATCAATGCTGTTCCTACTACAACGTTTTGGGTCGACGATGAACTCCTGAAATGAGGCGTGGAAGATGGTGACATGTCCATTATCGGTGGAAGGAACATATATCACCGAACGAAACTGAGACAAGTCAATGTCAACCTCGTCATGTGTCATCTCTAACAGAGAAGCAATGCTAGCAATCGAGAGTGGGCGTTGGAGAAACACCACTGTGGCAAGTACGTCACGTCTCGTTGTTATTTCCTTGCCACTAAGATTCTGGAATGCTTCGACCATAATCAACTTGTAGAAGCTGTCCAGAGAGGCAAGTGGCAGCGCCAAACGAGTCAACTCAATTAGACGCCTCTTTGGATTCCCATTTGTGTCACCGATGTACCGCACCGCTGTGGCGGCATAGATGAATAATCCATCGGACTGGGTAACAAGCCTCATGAATGCTTTTTTGGATGGCCAAGGAGATGATTGTTTCGAATATCCATGATTGTCCGCAATTTTAGACAGTGAGGCTTTTAAGTATCTTTCGATATCGTTTTCTTCATTCTCCTTGACGGCAACTTTGTGTAGAGCGATTTCTTAGACGAGGGAAGGTTCAGTGACATTATTAAATGCACTCCTGATCCTGGCCTCAGGCCGACCTGTAATGAAAATCTTCAGAGGAATGCCTGCTATGCTATTGAGGATGGCTGTTATTAGCATTTCTACAATTTCAGCTCCTGAGCATTCATCCAAGGCATCTATAACAATAACATAATAAACCCCTTGTTCATTTTCAGTAGCAATTTTGACAGGATTGATGATCAAGGACTGGAATTGCTCAAGTAGATCATTGAGATCTGCGATGTCAGGTTTGTTCATGAGGACGTCATGAATGACTGATCGGATCTTTGGGTTAGATCGAGCAAGCATCGTCGCGATGGTAGGGATGATCCGGCGTGCATCCGTTAATCCTGAGCGAGAACAGAAGAAGCTGCCTCCAAGCTTCTTCTGCGTATCCAAACGCTTGCAGAGCGTGTGAGCGATCGTCGTTTTCCCAGTACCCAATTGGCCGCTGAGCCAATAAACTTTTGGAGTTGAAGGGTCATGTGCCCAGGACTCTAGATCGGCCAGTATCTTTACGCGCGTGTCTTTCATGCACCCGTGAGGTTGGTCACCCTCCGCGCCGTACCGCGTTTCATAGGATGCGCGATCCGCGGCTTTGAGTAATACTAAAGGATCCGGCGAGATATCTACACTCTCTTGAGTATGGAAGCAATGCCATTAACTGACGCTGCACTTACTGATGGTATTCTGGAAAACCGCATCACCTTGGGTATCTGCAAACTAGCGGTTACAACTCTCAGCTATATTGGATCCATCGTCTAAATGCTCACAGATGTTCGTTCCAGTAAAAGTAGATACGATTGCGGGCGACGACATGGATATTATGTTCAAATGGAAAGGTTTCTGCTTGGGGCTATCGTCAACTACGTGAGGTTGGTCGAAAGACAAGCAAGTGTGTGTGACTACGTACGAAAGCGATGCCAGCGTCAGAACCTTATTTTGACAAGTGCAACCACGTCTGGCACCAATTGCTGCCGGGTGACCCACGTGTGGCTATTAATCTGGGGACATGTGGGGCTATTTCGATGTCTTAAACGCACACATCACTTGCCAACCGAATATTTGCGCTGGATTCCTGGTCACAACTCTTGTCTGTAGCTGATAGTTCGGGAACCTAACATAGCCCTAAAAGGACATGCCTGGCAAGTAACACAAAATCTGAGTAGACGAGCCCCCGGTCCAATGATATGGATAGCCACAATATAAGTGCCATACATGGGGAAGTTGGAAATTATTGAAAATATTTAATTGTTGATTTCCACAGATTATTGTTCCCACTCTACAGTATTCCAATCTCTGTACATTTACCGATTAAACATGCGCGTGCAGATCGAGTCCCTGCAACTTGCATAGCATCGAGCCAACTCAGCATGCGCGGCATCAAGTCGACTCAGCGCGCACAGCATCAGGCCAACTCGGTGCACGCAGTATTTAGTCAACTCAGCGTGCCCAGCATGAATTCAACGCGCGCAGCATTAAGTCAGCTCGGTGCGCCTAGCATACAACGCAGACCAGCTTGTCTACAGCTTCTAACCCTTATATGTAGTATAAGTTCCTTATTACAACATTTATCTAACAGTAAATTCAACAACATTTAAATTTAATCTCCACATGATCTTTTGTAAACAGACCCTGATCAGGCTTAGCTGTCTTTCATGAGAATGATCTTGCTAGGATGAAAATGCTGGCAAAGAGAGCAGTCATTATCAGCTGTCAATCATCAATATGTATCTCGAGTTTGAATTGAACCAGAAAGGACACTCGAATTACACATACGGCTCTGTTCCTTTGCTTGCAGAACATACCATGTTATATTCTTCACGTCTTATACAGTGTTTGCTTGTGATTCTGACACATGCCTTAGGAACATCCCATATGTTGCAACCAGACTTGCTGAATGTCCTCTAGCTGAATATCTACTGTCCAGTGCTGCATTTCTGCCAAGTTAGCTCATCAATGAGACCCTGCAGCTCATATGAGTGGCACCTCTCATACTCCATTGGACAGGTCTATGTAGCTACCCACATGACATTTGTTAAAGGAATGTCACACCTGTATTAAACTGAATGTGACTCAGCTCTGGTCAAGAGATTGAGGTTGTATTAACTATGTACCTAGATCAAACAGAATGTCTAAGTACAGTCTGTCATATTGTGGGAGGAAGAGGCACATGTATGGAGGGAGTTGGTGTCAGGAGATTTGTTAAATCCACATGTCAGGTGCTTAATAACAGATACCAAAGGATTCCACAGGGGGCAGAGGTTCCGAAGACAAAGGGGTCAAGGGTCATTAGGTCAAGAAGTCAAGGAAATGGAAGGATGGAAGGCAGACAATGACTTGGCTTCAACTTATGTGTTTTCCCTCCTAGATTGTCTGCCCCTAATTTTGGAAAGTTGGAAATGTGTGAAAGGCTAAGTCATAATTAGGCCAGAACTTAAGTTAGAAGCTAGATGCAATTAAGTCAATATTCATACTAGTGAACAGTCCAGTTGACTGGGGGGTTATATACATGTATACTACCTTGTATTTTCTACTGTCCAGTTTTAAAGACAAGGGGAGGGAGGAAATACAAGAGGCAATAGAAAACAGAGAACAAGGGAGTAAGGTATGCAGTCCTACTGTGAAGTGGGATCATAGTTGTGGGATCATAGAACTTTAGGATTGCAAAACTATGGATTGCAACAAGAAATTGTGGAAACAGGTGGACAGAGGATCATTTGATAATTGTGACCAGAAAATCCTTGGGAATGGTATGGACTGCCAATTAGATTGATCTGAGGCATGGACCATAATGGTATCCCTCCATTAGGGCTGAGCCCTCAAGGTCCTGCACTTGTTAAGGTGGTAATTAAGATGGACATGACCGTGGGAGGTGTGTAGATGCTTCTGGGCATATTTAGGTGTTCAATAAGTGCTTGTAATCCATTGGGCTATAAAAAGGGAGAGTTTCTTGATCTAGGAAGGCCCTTTCTCCATAGAAAACACAGATACTTCTCCCACAGAAGTCTTCAGGGAGTATTCTTGACTCCTTCTTCAAGACAGAAGGAGGGCAGAAGCAGAGGCCTAGAGGGAAATTGAAGGAGAGTTATGATGGTTAAGGGCAACTGAGGAAGAGTTAAGGAGAATGCTGAGTCATTTGGAGGAAATTGATGATCCCTTGGGTATATAAACTCTTTGGAAGCCTTCCCTTCCTAAATTTTTCATAGCAGATCCTTGGAACCCTTTTCCACAGCTGGCAGAAAATCCTTCTCATGCTTATACTGAATGGGCCTTCACTTCCAATGGCCATAGGCCATGAGCTGCTGCCTCTATGCAGGGTCCCCAGTCTGTTTTGGCTGAGTCTGAGGATACTCCAGGTGATTGGATGTCTGAATCAGGGTGTCAAGTCCATGATACCAAGCTCTGGTTCACTTGGCAGTACCGACCAAATGGCCCTTACTGTTGGGGAATAGAGAATGCTCCCTATTATTTTTAGTCATTTTTTCGAGCCGAATCAGCCTGGAGAATCCAAACCTCTCCTCAGAAAATTTCCACTTAAATCAGCTATATCTTGGCAACAAAAAAATATTATCATGTTTTTGGCTGGCCAATTAAGAGTGAATTACCTCCAGTAATTGACTCTTAATTATCAAGGAGATTGAGCCTACAGATAATCATAAAAACATCTATATTTTTGCCTATCAATGTGTGGACCCACAATGTACAATAACTATAGAGCCAATTACTTAAATCTATGAAAGTAGCTCCAAACTCCTGGCTCAAGTTCTCAGTCCACAATGTACAACAAATTCCTGGACTTATATAATACTAATTACATAAATGGTCAGTCCAGAAGCATGACTTACATAATATTAATATTTTGTGACATGACCAGTCATGAGAGTACCAGTTGTGGGAATATTATATTTCTTTATTGTAAAAGTAGTGACAATGGTGACACAATGACTCCACAAGCTTCCAAGGCATTCTAATACCTTCTGAACACCTTCACAAGCTTCATGAAGGAATTGCCTCATCAGGAGATTACTTAATTAGCTTAGAATTAGTATAAAAGAAGCTAGTTTTGTAGCATAAAATAACAATCATTTTCACCCATATGTTATGGCCCATACTGCCAAATAAACCCACATTAAACCCCACAACCACCCGTACTGTTTCTGGGACTTTTCCGATCGCTCAAAGACTGAATAACCGATTTCCAGATGTCCGATACATATTCCGAGGTTCCACGCTTCCGAACCTCCGAAGACTCTGAAGTCAAGGTTCCGCTCCTTTGATAGACAATGCGCAGGATCATGGTGTACCTCACTCCTTGTTCTTCTTTTTATATTGCCCCTTGTACTCTCTTCCCCCCCTTGTCTTTACTTGGTAAGAGATAGTACAAGAACTAGATACATGTATATAAGCCACCAGTCGACTGGACTATTTGCCAGTACAAATATTGACTTAATACTGCATCGTAGTTTCCGATTAAGTTCCGGTAAACTTTCCGACTTTCTGAAATTAGGGACAGACAATCGAGGAGGGTGCAACACATAAGTTGAAGCCAAGTCCCTGCGACCTCAAACCACTCGTACCACCCTATACTGTGAACAGTTCCAAGACCCCTGGCATTCCCAACTTCTGTCCACTCCAATTCTGATCCCGATTCCAATCCTTTGCCCCTGCCCTCGGAATATAAATTCACCCCTTGGAAACCTTTCGGAACCCTCCAAAAACCCTTCCAGAAGTCTCTAGCTAAGCGCCGACATGCAGATTTAACAGTATATTTGTACTCACACTCCTGATCGTCATTAAGCATGAGACCTATCACACATTCACAAGCCATGCAGACAATCACTCAGGCATCTGCCCATCATGCATCCGTCCCCCGAGAACTGCCCATCCCCAGACCAAGTTTTCAGATGCCTCCGACCCCTGCTCATCCCCTGGAGCCTTCCTCCGACTCTGGATTTTTGGATGCAGATCAACACCTGCATTCAAATTTGACCAACCCGTTCCTCATGAACCATCCCCCAGTGATTCAACAATCATCGCCATCGGATATGCGGTCCAGTTCAGGACCATCTACAGCAGCGCCGTCAAACTCCTTTGCACCTCTGCCCGCAGTACCACCACCCATAGCACCACCACTTGTTGCACCACCTGCCATACCCCCATTTGCTGCACCACCCTCCGTCGCCCAACCCCATGTTGCACTACCCGCCGCAGCACTGCTGCCTCCTGCACACCCGGGAGGGGCCCCCACCTTAGGACCCAACGTTGTGCCCGATCTCACTCAGGCCCTCGTTATGCTGGCAAGTAACTTAGCTAGCCCCAGAAGATCAGCCCCATGTGCTGCCAAGGTTCGAGATCTGGATACCTTTGATGGATCCGATTCAAGGAAACTACAAGCCTTTCTAGTGCAATGTAGACTGAACTTCCGTGACCGCCCTGACGCCTTCGACACCGAGAGCACCAAGGTAACCTACGTACTGTTGTACCTGACCGGTACCACCCTGGACTGATTCGAACCAGCCCTTTCTGCCCCCGATGAGCCAGACTGGCTCCATGACTATGAGGAGTTTGTGAATGAACTCAAAACAACTTCAGCCCCCACGACCCAGAAGGAGAGGCCAAAGCAGACCTTGAGACCCTCCGCATGCGGGATAACTAGCGCATCACAAAATATGTAGTCTGTCAAGATTCGGTGTTGCCGAGGTATCGGTTAAGTCCTGCAAACCATTACGGGGTGGCTAGGCTTCAACGTGCTCTTGTGTTGCGCCCTGCTGTTCCGTGTGTGCCACTAAT
>QLPG01005139.1:0-16659 GCA_003314385.1 Gomphus sp. MG54
TACAATGAGGGCACAGCCCACCATGCCATTACGCCGGTTAATAATGCTGTTCTGATGACATCGAATTATGGCAGCATCCAAACAGGAGCCAGTGAAGGAGGAAAAAGGTTCCAATGTAGCAGACTGCAATCGAAAGCATCGCATCCGATATGGCTGTTGTGTCACATACACAACACAAACGACCAAACCCATTCTTTCCATGGCAGTCGGGTCTACGTGTAGATTCATTGTGGCTATGGCAGCATCCCCTAGCTCGTCGTGCCATCGATGTGTGTACTTTCATAGATCCCATAGTGCTTGATTCCTTGTTGTCATTAATGCCCCCTGGATGTCGATGTCTGCGTCTAGACTTGCCGAACACTGTAGTTGATGGCCTGTCCGCAAATGCATAAGGAGACACTGTGTACTAGGACAGGATTCTTCCGCAATAATCACACCCTCGGGTCTCAAGTTGGCATTTTGGGCCTTTTTCAAGAGCTCTGGCCAGGACATATGTTATGAAGGTCTTGTAACCATATCGCTCATCGATTTGGGACTCCAGTAGGGAGGTCTGTAGCGCAACTCGCACCACCAGCCACTGGGGGTCTCGATGCCATGGAATAAGTCCTTCATTCCAAAGGACGTGGTCGTTAATATGCTTTGTAACGTACACTGTTCTTGCAGCAATGCCGTCGACATCGGAGGTCACAGCTCGTGCGATTCCACCGAGAAGCTCAGTGATGTAGCAAAAATCAGGCACCTCTCGATATTTGTTTGTTCTGATTCGGCCTTCTTAGTGA
Organism: Gomphus sp. MG54; assembly: GCA_003314385.1. Lineage (NCBI taxonomy): Eukaryota > Fungi > Basidiomycota > Agaricomycetes > Gomphales > Gomphaceae > Gomphus > Gomphus sp. MG54. The sequence goes on from QLPG01005139.1 coordinate 780, forward strand.
TAGGTATGGCACCAGGCATCTCTGTGCAGTTCATGGTCACCAAATAAGTGCACAACGATATGATGTACATAGAATTGTCAGGGATGGAGAGTCGTGGATGAGACGGAAATTGTATGAGCAGTTTTCCCCTGCTTCCAGTGACGGCTACAGCTGTTGCAGCAGCCGGAAAGAATTCAAGCGTAATCTCATTTTCGAGCTTACGAAGAATGATACCGGCATTCTGCTTGGAGATAAGAAGACAAAGTAGGTCATCTTTCTGAATATTGTTTACAACTCCTAGAAGAGTTTCTAGGTCCATAAAAGGACCTTGACGAACGGTTTTCATTGAGCATAACATGCGGTGCATGATGTCCCAGTAATGGCGAACACGCTGATCAACTTTGACATGAGCTAAGGCTTCGCGAAATGCCGCTGCGCTCTCAACGACGTGGGATCACAAAGCGGTTTGTTTCTCAACTTCACTGTCTTCCTTGTCTGGAAGCTTTGGTGGGAGGAAAAGGTGATTGAAGATATAGCCAATGTTGTCTTGCGTAGTGGGGTTCAATAAAGAAGAGTTCCTAGTGCCCTCGCCGCTCGCCCGGAGGTCTTGCATTCGCGCGCCCTCTCTCGTGGCATTAGTTTGGCCTTGACCACCTCGTCGCCTCCGTATCGGAACCTGTGCACGAGGGCCTTTTAGTGCTCACTATCCAGCGGTACAGTACCCAGTTACGGGTGTCTTGAGCGGGTCCGTTCCGGCGATCCCAGCCATGAAGCGTGATGCTCTGCGACAACCTAAAGCAAGCAGTGTCTGCGACCTATTCCTCCATCTCCCACGTTTCCCCTGCTGCCCATATTCTTGTCATCTCCAACCCTGTCCACTCTACAGTTCCTATCTTTGCCTCGGTCCTCAAGAAGAACGGCAGCTTCAATCCCCGCAAGTTATTCGGTATCGTGGTGTAGACCGCTCCCCTTACACGTGCACGTGTACCACTGTCCTCTCGGGGTCCCTGGTGGACTCTTCGTGTCTCTTGGGTCAAGTCACACCTGCTGCATATGCCTGTGTTGAGTCGTTGGTTTGAGATACACATGACGGGGTCATAGTCATAAGTCGTAAGTGGGAAGGGGCCGCACGTCGTCATGACGATCATCATCACACATGTTCAGCGACAGTGCTTCGCTCCCTCTGGGGTAGTCAGTCGAGGTATAATAAATGCCGATATTTGCATGTGTGGCTTTGTCTGTATGCCATACAGTATGGCCTTTCACGTTGCGAGTGTCATGGCTAATTTTCGTGAGCGGTCGCCACCCGCAAGTACATTTGCCGTCTGTCCTCTGGTTCACCATGTCTTGTGTCCCAATGGATTGCAGCATGGCTGTGGTCAACGGGTGCCACCCGTGGCTCAGTTCCAGTTGTCCTAGGTCAATTCCCAGCATCACCGGGGCCCATAACCTGTTAAAGAATAGAGACTGAAATACTGAAATACTATCTCAGTCTCTTGGAAAAGAGCTCATATTAGAAGTAATTAGCTAACTGAAATACTATCTAAAAGAACAGTTAACAATTGTATGAAATATCAGAATATACTTGAACTCATACCTCAGTCTCTTGGAAAAGAGCTGAGGTCACAGAGTCACACAACTGCGAAATACAATGGCAAATTCAAACTCCTATCAAAGGCAGATATCAGAGATAATAATGAATAGAACCCATACCCTCTCTCTAATACCATCAGGTCCTGGTTGTCAGGTATAAGGAGAAGAGATGTTTGGGCTGAATATCAAATCCTTAACAAAAGTGCCTTGAGAAGTCTCCAAACATGATCTGGTCCACCCTGGTGAAAACCCTCAGGCTGCTGAAGATAGACCTCTGTGTCAATTTCACCATTCAGGAAGGTGCTGGAGATGTCAAGGGATTCAAGTTTCAGGTCCTCAATGGCAGCAATGGCCAGGATGGCACGAAGTGCAGTAAACTTGGCAGTGGGTGCAAATGTCTCTGTGTAGTCAAGTCCAGGCACTGACTGTAGCCTGATGAGCCTTGTAATGCTCAATGGAACCATCAGGACGACGTTTGACCTTAAAAACCCAACAAGAGCCAACAGCTTTATGACCAGCCGGGAGCTTGACCAGTTCTCAAGTCCCATTTGTCACCAATGCCTGAATCTCCTCCATAGCAGCATCAAGGTAAAGCTGACCATCAGGATGCTTCAGTGCCTCTGCAAGTGTCCTGGGCTCCATCCCACTGACTTTGAAGACATACTCCATGGCAGCAGCAGGAGATAGCAACTCATCTGGATGACAGGACACAGAAATGAGACCAGCTGCCTCTTCAACAGGCTCATCCTCGTCCTCATCATTGGACTCAGGAGAGACATTGCGATGAATTTTGTCATGATCAATCTTCCACCACTCTCTGGGAGGGTGATGGATACGAGTGCTGCGATGCAAAGGAGGGGGATAAGGGACTGGTGCAGGAGGAGGCAATGGGTCTTGTGCAGGGATTGGTGCAGGGGGTGGTGGTTGGTTTTTAAGTTGTAACCACTTCTGGTATATCTTCTGAGACATCAATAAACTGTGCAGGAGTTGGAGTAGGATACAAATAAGGTGAAGGGGAAGGGAAGATGTGCTCATCAAATTCAGCATCATTGCTGATTAGAGTCTTGCACGTATCAGGATTCCAGAACTTCCAACCTTTGACACTAGGAGGATAACCAATGAAGACACATTTCTGAGTGTGTGACTCAAGTCCCTTGCACTGGTCCTTCTGAACATGGACATAGGCAGTGCAGCCCCAAACACGAAGGTGTTGAACAGATGGTTTCTTGCCATACCATGCCTGGAATGGAATGATGTCATGAAGAGACTGAGTGGGACTGTGGTTCCAGATGTAGACATAGGCTGCCAATGCTTCTCCCCAGAATGATGCAGGTAGTTTAGATTCAGCAAGCATGGTGGTAATGGCCTCAGCAGCTGTATGATTGGCATGCTCTGCAACTCCATTCTGCTGTGGACTGGCACAAACAGTGTGTTGGCGTTCAATTCCATGTAGATCTGTAAAAGCCTGACACTCCTTGGACATGTATTCCCCACCCTTGTCATCACGCAAACACTTGATCTTCAGACCAAGCTGTGTCTCTGCCCAAGCCTTGTACTGCTTAAATGCCGCAAACACCTCATCCTTAGTGAAAAGTAGGTAGAAAGAGCGAAAGCGAGTCTTGTCATCAATGAACAGAACCCAATATCTGTACCCAGAATGGGTGCGCACAGGGAGAGGTCTATAGAGATCAGTGTGGACAAGGTCGAGTGGCTTAGATGCACGAGTGGATGAAGAAGGAAAGGGATTCTGATGTTGCTTCCTGGAAAGACATGGTTCACAAATAGGATCAGGGTTTTGCTTTGACTTGAGCACCAAACCATCCACCAGATCACCCTTGACAAGGCGTTGGACACTCTCTAGGTTCATATGGGCAAGACAACGATGCCACAGAGAGAGATCCATGACACAAGTGCTGGAAAAGTTCACAGACTTGGACACTGGAATGGTAGAACCATCAAGGAGAGCAGTGTTGTGAGAGTTTACAGAGGTGGTGAAGAGAAGGTTGCCACTCTGAGAGAATGTAATGTGATAATGGACAATGGTAACAGTGAACTGCTTTTGATGAGTGAGGTATAAGACAGAGAGCAGATTGTTGCGCAATGTAGGAACATGGAGCACTCGAGTAAACTCTAAAGTGCCCTTCCGAACACCATCTACCACTGGTGAATATTAGACAGTGCCAACTCCAGTAGAATAGACGACTTGGTGGTCTGCAAGTTGAATGGGAATGACAAGTGGACAGAAATTACATATCCAGTGTCGATGAGGGGTCATATGAGATGTAGCACCGGTGTCTGCAATCTAATCAAACTCAGCATTGAGCTGAAGCGGTGTGGAAGAGAGTGCAAAGGCAGAAAATGATGCAGCACTTGGATTTTTATCAAATTCAACATCAGGGGTTGAAAATGGAGCAGATAAGGTAGTACTGGTGTGCACAATGATGTTAGATGGTGCAGACTGCTTCTGAGAGCAATTTTGGTGCTGAAAATTCGAGTTTGCCAGTAGAAAATGATGACAGATATCCTGGGAATGTCCCTGGTGGATGCAGAGTGCACAAAACTTCGTTTGGGGTGTAATAGAAGTAGTAGATGAAGCAGGGAGTTGTATAGGTGAAGGAGCAATGGTAAAAGGATCCTGGAGATGTACAAACTCAAGTTTTGACCACATCCTCACTGGATCCTCAGAAATACCCTCAAAATGAACCCTCTGCTCAAGCTGAACACCTAAGAAGATGTCTCCAGCTGCCATAGATGTATCCTCATCCCAAATGGCTGCCTTGACAGCATCAACAGGCCTGACCCTCCTCCCAATGACAATCTGCCACAATCTCTTGCTCTGCAACACAGCCCTCATCTCTCCTCTCCACTGGGGGTAGTTAGTGTTGTTGAGGGGTGTGAGATGAAAGGCAGAAGAGTTAGGATGACTGTTTGACATGGTAATGGTGTTGTGAAGTGTGGATGACTGATTGATATGATAAGGAGTCAGATGTTGATGGATAAGTCTGAAAATTTGACTGAAGGTGGATGCAACCTGTATAAAGGTGTGTGCAAAGTATGGGGAAGATTGGAGGAGTGTGTGTTGTAGTGTGAGCCAGTTAAAACCCGGGGCCCACAACCTGATGGCAGGGAAGGTCTAATAAGACTGATAACTGACACACACAGCAACAAGTGCCTTTGGGGCTTGTCAATATGGATGCTAAAGACAAGACCCAAGGGTGTGCAATGGTGCGTCATTATGGGCGCTTAATTTAAGCGCCAGAGAATGCAAATGCAAAAGAGAAAAGCATAAAAGAGAAACACAAGTACAAGAATAAAACACACATGTAGGGGAATAAAATCATGCCCCAACAGAACTCTGCCTTGTATTCTACTCTACTCCTATCACGATATGCTGGTCTAGATGTCATTCCAAGAAATATGTATAGTTCTTGGCTTTCTGAAATAGACTGCATCTCCTATCGCATATGACTGAGTATAGATTGGATGGGATCATCTTCTGAGTGAGAAATGTACTGGTGGGGGTATACGAAGATAATGATATGTTAATGGTTCTGCCTGGATCTGTGTGTCATGGGTGTGATGGGATTATGAGCAAATACAGTAGGATTGAAGAATTTTCTTAGGCAGCTAATTTATTTATCTCCTCAGTATAGTCAATAACTGAGATGTATATTCGAAAATATACCTAATTTATTTATCTTACAAAAGAAATAACAAAGAAATTAGCTTTGAGGCTTTGTACATAATATTACACTACTCACCTCCTCAGTATAGTCAATAACTGAGGAGGGAGGCTTTGCGCGGGTCGTGTCTCACCCGCATATACCATGCAGCCAGCCCTTGACCCTATCGAAGGTTTGAGCCAGGCTGCCGGTTCCAAATCCAGGGAGCCGGCCACGCTAGTCGCGTCGTGCGTGGACAAACGCCCGTAAGTAGCGTACATAGTAGAACACGAATAACTTCCTCAATAATGAGGATAAAAATACAAAGAAAATTGAGAAAAATAAGGAGTTCAAAAGCGCACAGTTTGATACCAAAATCGATATAATAATACAATATATTGAGGTTGACCTCTCAGGGGTGAGATGCTAATTTGCACCCAACAGGGTGTTGTAGCATTGCATGGGAATGAGCTCTGAAGAAGACATGATGACAAATTGGGAGTCTGAAGATTGGAGGGCTGAATAGAATCGTTGGCTGTGTGATGTGGTGACAGTGAAGGTGATATGGGATGAGTGCCATCAGAGTCTAATTTGGAACATGGTTGAGATCAATCGCTTTACTGTCATTGATAGTACTTGAGCATTTTCTGGTATGTCCTTTAGCTCAATCTCTGACCAAGTATTCATTTCCTCTATCATGGACAGCTCATAGTCCATGGCATTGCTCCAGCTTTTTCCTTTGGGTGACTTGATAGCATCCTGGTATCCTCTAGGTATCTTGACATCCATTGGAGTATTGCTCACAGTGGCTTTTGTCACTAGGACCTTGACACTATCTTCTTGCTCTTTCAACCTCTCTGATCTCCTGGTTGGTTCTGTCCCCCAAACATCTGCACTAGTGCGCTGCTTCTTTACCTCTCCCTCACCCCCTCATGACTCTCTTCTGTCTTCTGTCTCTTCCTGAGCTGGGAATTCTATAAGGGGAGCAGAATCTTCAGCCTGTGTGCTTCGATATCCCTGTCCTTCGACAAATATGGCATTTCTGGTCCAGTGTCTCTTGTGTTCTTTATCTACCACCACATAGATGGAGTTCTTAATTTAAAACTCGGGGGAGATGGAAATGTATTTGTTTGTTATTTTGTTGGTATTTTTTCTGTATTTTTATTGTTCGTGCGTGAATTGTTATTCCTATATGTACGGTGATATGGCCGGCGTATATCGATGTTTTTAGGCGCCGGTCCGGGAAGGTGGCACACAGTTGACCGGGTGGAATCAAATACTGCGGGATCCTCGAAATGCAAAGGCGTGTGAGAGAAGAAGTTGTAGACAAGGTGAACTACACCTAAGGAAACTATCCCGGCATATCCGGATGCTTGACAAGATGATTGAAGTATACGCAGACTTCGAGATCTCGATCGCGTCGAGGTCTCAAGAATGGTCGAGAAGCGGGTGAGTTTAGAACTGAAGTGTGTTCTCATAAGTATCTAGTTTTTATATGTAAATTGACCATAGTCTGATAAAGCAATTTCTTCCGGTGTAGCGGCGGCATTCTAGGTCCGGATGCAGGGCCACCGCCCTGCTTTGTGATCCCCCCTTCCACATCATCGACCTTGCTATCTATTCAATTGTCCTGTGTACGAAATCTTTTAACACCAACGTGAGTCCCTTTCCCTAGATCCTGCTTCAATCGGAATTTACTCTAACCTCTTACCATACCTCCCTCGATAATAGCATACGTGCATCTTGACATGGTCGTGTGTCGGTCCTCATCACGTAAGTCCATCTTTATGTCCATCCTAAATCTTTCCTCCACTAATTCTGCTCTGTCCCTTTGCATCTCGTCCCCTAATCCTGTCCCTGTCTCCTTCGTTCGTGCGTATTCATCTTAAATGATCGCTCGTTCGTCTGTTCTGTATCGTGATATTGCGTGAGTTGTATCGGTGATATGTCTATGGGTTTTTACTAACTGTTTGTTTGTCCTGGAATCGTCCCCTCTTTGTTCCTCGGCCGCTCTATCCGTTTGTTCCTCCTACCGGCCTCTCTCCATCCTGCTCTACCGCTATCTCCCTCTCCCCTTTCCTGCTCCTTCCGCCCCTCGTTCCAACATACCCCTTCAAACATGCACAACTCCTAAGATCGTTAGGAGATGTACATGTTTGCGCGCCGGGAGGGCTTTGGTGAGAATGTCTGCTGGGTTCCGTAAGGTGGGGATGTAATGTAACTTCAGATTGCCGGTGCTGACTTGATCGCGCGTGTAATGATAGTGCATGTCGATGTGTTTCGTGCATGAAGTGTTGGCATCGTCTTTGGCAGATGCGATGAAGGACTGATTGTCGGTAAATAGTGGTATTGGTCTAAAGTTCCGTTTGAAGTCTTTTCCAAGTCTAATGAGCCAGACGCCTTCTGTAGATGCAACTGATCCCACGACCAACTCGGATTCCATGCTGGAGCAGGTGACAAGCCCCTGTTTCTTCGATGCCGAGGGAATCGGTGAGCCGTTGAACATGTACACCCACCTGGAGGTGGACTTTCTATCATTGACGTCCCCAGAGAAATCGGCGTCCGTGTAGCCAATAAGGTCGTGTGCGTATCCCTCCATGCTATCTCGTTCGGTCGTGTATAAAATCCCGTGTTCCCTTGTGTTGAGCAGGTAGCGTAATACGCGTATGGCGGCTTCCCAATGGTCAGCAGATGGGTTCGAGGTAAACTGCGCGCACTTGTTGGTCGTGTACGTTATGTCAGGGCGCGTGGTGATGGAACAATAATTGAGGCTTCCGATAAGTGACGCATACTTGAGGTCCATTGACGGCACATCAGGCTTGGGACTAGGTTGAAGGCTATGTAGGTGGTCCATAGGCGAATTAATTGGCCTTCCGGCTACGACTTCAAAACGTCTTGCAATGGTATCGATGAAGGCCGGTTGTGAGATGTGTACAGTTCCCAGGTGCCTGTCGCGTGTGATTTTAATGCCTAAGAGGCGTTCTGGTACGCCGAGGTCCTGTATTTCAAAAATGTTTTTGATGTCTCTGACCATTCACTCCATCAAAGACTTTGAATTGGACGCAAGTAGTCCATCGTCGACGTACCATCCGGCAATCTCCATCGAACCATCCTCGTTGAATCGCGTGAAAACTGTTTGGTCGGCTTCTCCTGCTTGGAAACCAGCCTTCTCGAGCTCTCTCCTGAGCGTTTGGTGCCATACCCTCCCCGATTGTTTCAGGCCGTAAATCCCCCTGTTCAGCTTGCACACCATGTGCTCTTTTCCCTCCTCTACGAATCCCTCAGGCTGCCACATGTAAATGTCTTCTTCGAGAATGCCGTTGAGGTACGCGCCCTTCACGTCCACGTGTCTAAGTTCCAGGTTATATTTTGACGCTAACGCTAGTATGAGGCGGATCGAGGTGAATTTTATCGTTGGCGAGTATGTTTCATTGAAATCAATCCCTTGAACCTGTGAGAATCCTTGAGCGACAAGTCGAGATTTCAACTTATCAATATGTCCTAGGTTATCCCGTTTTACTCTGAACGTCCACCGGCTCCCTACGATGTTCACTCCCGGTGGTTTTTCGACTAGTTTCCACGTGTCGTACTCCTTCAAGGTATTGAATTCCTCCTGACAAGCTGCTCGCCACTGATCCACGTTTGGCATGTTCATGGCTTCTCTATAGTTGGCCAGTTCGTCCTCAGCTAATACGATGAATGCGAACTCATTGTTTATCATGCTAAGTAAGCCATACACCGATCTATCAGTATTGTGCCTGAGTGGCGCGGGTCGTTTTCCTCGTCCGTACGCATCGTTCGAAGGGTCAAGCCAAGGGCCATTGTCGAAATCCCTTGGTGCACGTGGTTGGTTGTTGTCCATCGGTGGCGGCTCTATTTCGACGATGTTCTCGACCTCTACCTCCTCCACTCTTGTGTCATTCTCTACTTCCTCTGCTGGTTGTACATCGTCGTTCGTCTGCATCGCTGGGCTTGGAATGTCAGGCCACTCAGTTTCAGGAGTTGGGGTTGAAGCTGGGGTGATGGTAATGTGCGTGTTGTTGATCAGTGGTTCTTGGTCCTCATCGTTGTTATCATGTATTGTAATTCTCTCTATATGTTTAGTCTCATCAAATATGACGTCCCTGACCTTTATGACACTGTGTGTCCGGGGAATGTAGACTTTATAGGCTTTCGAGTCGTCGTAATAACCAATGAATACCCCTTCAACAAATTTGAAATCGCCCTTGGCTCTCTTTTCTTTGGGTATGAGCGACCAACACTTGCAGCCGAACGTCCTGAGCCAATCTATTCTGGGTCGCATTCCCCAGAAGGCTTGATAAGGTGACATTCCAATCCGCGTGTGCAGGATGCGCATCCTAATGAAATTGACCGTATGGATGGTGGCGACCCAGAAGCGTTTTGATAGCCCCGATTCGTGCTGTAATGTGAGCGCACCTTCCTGTAACGTCCTGTTGTATCGCTCGGCGATGCCGTTGTGTTCAGGAGTGTAAGGTGGGGTTGTTTCGTGTATGATGCCATTGTCTGTACATATTTTTTGAAAGGGGTGACCAATGTATTTGCCGCCGTTGTCCGTTCTGATGCGCTTGATAGTTATCTTCTTTTGTCATAGTAGCCAAGCAATGTAGTCTTTGAATGATATAGCAATGGTTGCGCACTCTTTGTTCTTGAGAAAATCGATCCTGGCCAATCTGGAGGTGGAGTCGATCCAAGTGACAAAGTACTTGAAACCGTTGAACGACATTTCGAACGGTCCGCACACGTCTGACACTACGATGTCGCCTATGTTAGCAGGTAAGTCTTCGATGTGGAGGAATGGTGTGCGTATCTGCTTTCCGAATGGGCAGTCCGTGCATTGGGGTATAGGTCCCATGTGAGCATGTGGGTGGAAACCGATGGCCGTTTGCTTTCTTTTCATGTTTTCGATCGTTCTGTAGTTGGTGTGCGCTAACCTGTGGTGCCATAGCACGAGGTTGGAGGGTTCGCCGGAAAACTTGGCGGTTTCTGGTGCATCACTGGGAATCCTGACCGTGAGAAAAGCAAATAGGTTATTTTCATAAAAGCCATATGTGATGGCTCTGCCGGCGTGACACAGGTACGTGCTGTCTCCTCCAAATACGGTGCCGACATTGCCTTTGATCATCCTCCCTACAGACAGTAAATTAGTCTGTAGCTTGGGGACAAATATAACATCGAGCAATGTGATTCGGACGTCATCTAGACCATATTTTGGATCTGAGATGATCTTGATTCGAACGGTGCCTCGTTTAGCGGCTGTGAAGACGTCCCCACTCGCGGTTTGAATCTTGACCGGTAGACAATCGTGTAGTGTTTCGAATAGATCTATATTGCCGCATAAGTGACTTGAGGCTGCCATGTCAGCGAGCCAGTAGTGATCTTTGTCATCCATGGATGTGAGGGCCTCGGTGGTGATTGAACTGAAGACTGGTCTAGCTGCGGTAGCCATGTCGTTTGTGACTGTAGCTATGAATAGGAAATTGTTTGCTGGTTTGGGTGTCTTTTGCTCCGTTGTTATCTCTGTTACTTTGTTTGCCTGCGGTATTGGCTGAGAGACTGACGGTTCATTGGTTACGGTGTTGGTCTGCTGTATGGCTGGGAGGTTCTGCATGTAGTTAGTCCTCCAAGGCATTGGTCTGGCTGCTCCCCCGCCGGGTGCCCAACATCTGGATGCGGAATGTCCGTTCTTGCCGCAGTTGTGGCACTGGAAAGCGAGCCTCCCGTTGTTTCTAGGTGGAATCGGTTGCTGAGGTTGCTGGAACCGCTGAGACAGCTGAGGCTGCCGGTTGATCTGATATGGTTGGGCTGGTGATGGACGTTGAGTCTGTTGATTGTGTTGCTGCTGATTTTGTTGGTGTTGTTGCTGGGGTTGTGTGTTACGAGGAGCAACGGTGTGTTGAGCAGGGGGAACTGCAGACTGTCTTTGCGGTCTTGCTTGAGCGATAAACGCTGATACGCTGTGGGTCTCCATCTCTAGCGCGATTAGGTCAGCTTCATGTGCCTCAAGATGGGTTTCTATCTCCGTAGGTATGCTAGTGATCATACGTATCACTTGTGCGATTGGCCTCCAAGATTCCGGTATGTTCCTGAGCAGTGTGGCAGCGTGAGTGGAGTCGGCAATTTCTTCGCCCATGCGCTTGAGTTGTTCTCTGTATTCCTTCATCGTAGTAATGTAGGATCTGACCGACTGTCCCTCCACCATGTGGTAATGTTCGTATCGCTTTCGAACGATGCTGACTTTGCTGGGATCCTTTGATTCGAAGCGATTGAGTAATATTTTCCAGGCTTTGGATGCGATCGTGGTTTCTTCAATCTCGGTTTGTAAGTCTGATGAGATACACATGAGAATTTGATAATATGTCGAGTTGTTTCTGGTCTTCCACTCGCTTTGAAGTTGAGCGAGTGTTTCCGTTCCGGTGGCTCTAGTGGGTTCAGTATCTGTTCCATCGAGAATTCCGTCAAGATCTCTTTCCTTTATAGTAGCTATCATCTTCCTCTTCCATGACCCCCAATTCTCCCCGTCTAGCTCTGGCTTTATGTCTCTGAATTTGTTGACATCGTGTCTTGGGAGTGTATATGCCATTTGAGTCAGTGGGACTTTTAATCTCTTAATTTAAAACTCGGGGGAGATGGAAGTGTATTTGTTTGTTATTTTGTTGGTATTTTTTCTGTATTTTTATTGTTCGTGCGTGAATTGTTATTCCTATATGTACGGTGATATGGCCGGTGTATATCGATGTTTTTAGGTGCCGGTCCGGGAAGGTGGTGCACAGTTGACCGGGTGGAATCAAATACTGCGGGATCCTCAAAATGCAAAGGCGTGTGAGAGAAGAAGTTGTAGACAAGGTGAACTACAACTAAGGAAACTATCCCGGCATATCCGGATGCTTGACAAGATGATTGAAGTATACGCAGACTTCGAGATCTCGATCGTGTCGAGGTCTCAAGAATGGTCGAGAAGCGGGTGAGTTTAGAACTGAAGTGTATTCTCATAAGTATCTAGTTTTTATATGTAAATTGACCATAGTCTGATAAAGCAATTTCTTCCGGTGTAGCGGCGGCATTCTAGGTCCAGATGCAGGGCCACCGCCCTGCTTTGTGATCCCCCCTTCCACGTCATCGACCTTGCTATCTATTCAATTGTCCTGTGTACGAAATCTTTTAACACCAACGTGAGTCCCTTTCCCTAGATCCTGCTTCAATCGGAATTTACTCTAACCTCTTACCATACCTCCCTCGATAATAGCATACGTGCATCTTGACATGGTCGTGTGTCGGTCCTCATCACGTAAGTCCATCTTTATGTCCATCCTAAATCTTTCCTCCACTAATTCTGCTCTGTCCCTTTGCATCTCGTCCCCTAATCCTGTCCCTGTCTCCTTCGTTCGTGCGTATTCATCTTAAATGATCGCTCGTTCGTCTGTTCTGTATCGTGATATTGCGTGAGTTGTATCGGTGATATGTCTATGGGTTTTTACTAACTGTTTGTTTGTCCTGGAATCGTCCCCTCTTCGTTCCTCGGCCGCTCTATCCGTTTGTTCCTCCTACAGGCCTCTCTCCATCCCGCTCTACCACTATCTCCCTCTCCCCTTTCCCGCTCCTTCCGCCCCTCGTTCCAACAGGAGTCCCCTTCATATCCAATCAGTCTGCATTCAATTGCCTTATCATCCACCTTGGTACGTGTTTCATCTGGTATTTTCATGAAACATTTGGCACCAAAGACCCTGAAATGCTCTATTATAGGCATATGACCGAATACTTTCTCATATGGTGTCATGAAGTTGGGAAATATGATTGTAGGACATCGATTTCAGATGTAAATTTGCATTGATATTGCCTTGCTCCAGAGATCTTTCCCTAAGTCTGAGTCTTTTAGCATTGTCCTCGCTCCTTCTGTGATTAACCAGTTTTGCCTCTCTGCTCTTCCATTTAATTCCAGATTGTATGCAACCGATGTTACAATAGTAATCCCCCAGTCTTGACAATACTTTTGAAACTGGTTATTTAGGAATTTGCCACCATTGTCTGATGCAAGGTGTGTACCCTACTCTGGAACTTGTTTTAAATTGCCTTGTCTAAGTTAATTAAAGCTTTGACATCCTCTCCTTTGTGCCATAAGTGAAATGCAAATGCAAATCCTGAGCAATCATCATTGACCACAAGAGAAAATCTCCCATGGGTCCATCTAGCTTCAGGATTCATTGGTCCAATCAAGTCTGTGTGCAGGGTTCTAAATAGTCACATACCTTGTTCTTCCCTGTTATTGAATGGCTTCTCATCCATTTTGTCAAGGTGTTAAATCTGCATGTCGGTGCTTAGCTAGAGGCTTCCAGAAGGGTTTCTGGAAGGTTCCAAATGATTTCTGAAGGGGGGTTTGTACTCCAGAGGTGGAGGGACTAAAGGTCACAGGTTCATGATCAGAATTGGAATGGGGATGGAAAGACAGGAAGTGCTGGGGGTCTTAGGACTGTTCATGGTATAGGGTGGTACGAGTGGTTCGAGATCACAGGGACTTGGCTTCAACTTATGTATTGCACCCTCCTCGATCATCTATCCCTAATTTCGAAAAGTCAGAAAGTTTACCGGAACTGAATCGGAAACTATGATGCAGAATTAAGTCGATATTCATACTGGCAAATAGTCCAGTCAACTGGTGACTTATATACATGTATCTAGTCTTGTACTATCTTTTTCCAAGTAAAGACAAGGGGGGGAAGAGAGTACAAGGGGCAATATGAAACAAAAAACAAGAGAGTGAGGTATGCGATGATCCTGCATGTCGTTTATCAAAGGAGCAGAACCTTGGCTTTGGAATCTTTAGAGGTTCAGAAACATGGAACCTTGGGTTGATACATTGGAATTCGGAAAGCGGTTATTCAGGTTTGAGTGGTCAGAAAGGTCCTGGAAATGGTGTGGGTGGTTGTGGGGTTTAATGTGAGTTTATTGGTGGCATAGGCCATAACACAAGGACACAATCCTTGCATATCCCATTTAGTGCCATGTTAGTAACCATCATTCCTTTTACTACTTCTGATTTAACCATCCTTCTTAGCATGGTTTCCCCTGTGTGTCCCAATTGTCTGTGCCAAGTAGACAAATCAGCACTAGATTCATCTCTCTTGACAGCGGTCATGACATTCTCTTTGGGGGTGATGATGTTTAACTTCAGTTCATAAATTTCACCTCCTAATGCTGCCTCTGCATAGGTTATGTTGTCTTTCATAATCCTAATATGCCCTCCCATGATTCAACTTTCAAACCCTCTTTGATCTAGGACCTTGAGAGATAGGATCTTGCCATCGGTGTTTGGAACATGCATGACTTGGGTAAGTTGTATTCTGGTAGACTTGGAACCATAGTGTATATTGGCAATGATGTCACCTTCTCCTATACTCTCCACTTTGTTATTCCCAAATGCTTTAATAGCCCTTCTTTTCTCGAATTTGCGGTAAGTGGTGAAGTCTTTCTGATCTGAGCTCACATGAACTGTGGCAGCTGAGTCAGCATACCACACATTGGTTAGGTTTTTGGATCCATATACCCATATGATCTGGGTATCAGTGACTGCTTTGATGGTATTTGTGATCCTTGGGTCTTTTCTTCTTTTGTACACCTCTGGGTATTGACCTTCCTGTCCTCTACCTTTAGCCCAACATTTAGACTTTATGTGGCCAGTTTTCTCACAGTTTTCGCACTTGAGGGATGATCTTGCCCCATATTGGAATACCACATTGCTGGTCTTTTTATCAGTGCTGAGTCCCTGTCTTCTGCTCCATTCTCTGAAGATTCGGGAGATAACAATCTTTGGATCTAGTATGCCTCCCAGGGTCCCTATAACTGGATCCCAAGATGGTGATGGCATAGATAGCATAATTATCCCCGCAAACTGAGAGTCCGATATGCTCAATCCTAACCCTCCACAGTTTCTCTGAGCTTTTGTAATTCAGCTAGGTGTGCTGGCACAGTCTCTGTGCCTCCCTCAATGAATCGTTTAGAGAGTAGTCAGGTATGAGCAAGGTTTTGCGCAATGGGGTCACCCTGGGCATATCTACTTAGCAGTCCATTCCATGCTGTCTCTGCTGATGAGCAATCCAGGCCAGCTTGTGTGTTTGGTGCAATGTTCTTTAAAATTGTAAACAAGGCTTGGGCATCTGACTCTTCCCATTTTGCCAAGTCATCAACATCGGTCACGGGAGGTTCAGTCTTTGGACCAGATACATATCCCCACATTCTAGCTCCCTTCAAGTAAGGCACCATTCGAGTCTTCCAGAAATTCCAGTTTGACCCATTCTCATCTAACCGCTCAGATTCGTCATATCTGAGAACTTTAAAACCATCTGCCATGGCTGTTGTTTCAAAAGAACTTCAGTGATTGCTTGAATGTATGTCTGTTCTGTTCTAGTTAGGGAATGGCACGGGTCACCCACGGGTCAAATGTGGGTGACCCGCACCCGACCCATGGGAAACCCAAACCCGTCAACCCATGGGTTTTTTCCCATGGGTCGACAGTGTCAGGGGAACCCCCGTGTCCAAACCCCGACCGACGGCAGTTTGCCCGTACACCACACCCACCAGCCGAAAACCGTTCAACCTACTCACGGCAGTACCGAACATACCGCACGCCGGAC
>QLPG01005156.1:0-45114 GCA_003314385.1 Gomphus sp. MG54
ACCTCCAGACTTCTGTACTATACCTTAGTTCGAATATCGACTTGTATTCCCACTCACTCCTGAACTCCAAAAACTTATCTTCTCCGAACCTCCGAAATAAAGGACTGATGATTGAGGAGGGTGCAACATTAAAGTTGAAGCCAAGTCCTTACGACTCCGAATACAAACGACTCGGACCGACTTACATCAGCTCAGCCCTGACGCAAACTCGGACTCTAACACACTGCACCTTGCGCCATTTGCACGTTCGGCAGGCAGCCCCTGGTCCTGGGACACTGCACTCTTGCCCCTGTTTCTTGCACTCCTTACAAGGAGGACGGAGAGTCAGAGACCACTCATCAGCGGTCTCATTGTGCTATGTACAAGAATCAGCAATAATAGATAAATAAATGAAAACCACTCACATGGGCCCCTGCTGGCCTCTCACTTTTCCCCAATCCTCTTGCAGCCGGCTCCAAACTGGGCCCCACTCCCACACTCCTACCCCTCTTGCATGGAACTCTTGGGACTACTGAGGTCCTGGAACCCCCCATGATAGTGGCACCTCGGACCTTTGTTGTCACAGCCAGTACCCCCCCACCCTGGGTGTACTCCTCTCTGACCAACTGTTCAGGGTTTCCCACCCCGGCTGACTCCATTGTCTTGGCAGTTTTATTACGAGCCTCCTGGCTCACCTGTGGGATGTCAGTTGCCTGAATGGCCACGATAGACCCCTGTGGGTCTCTAGCAGCATCCTCTGCCCCAGGGTCGACCACCTGCTTCACAGCATCCTTCTCAGCCACCTCATTCATAGCCACCTCTGCTTCCCTCCCTTTGGTTGCCTCTTGCATGGCCTCCTCATCCTCCTTCCATTTTCTCTTGGCTTCCTCCTGCTTTTTTGCATCAGCCTCAGCCTTGGCCGCCTCTTTGGCAACCCATGCAGCTTCTGCTGCCTCATGGTCATGTTGTTGCTGAGCCCACTGCTTATCTATCTCAGCAATACGCTTCTTATCTTCGTCAGTCTCATAGCCCATTTTTTGTCAATGGGGTTATGCAAGTTTCTGATGAGGGAGGAAGAATATGTCTGGGCACTGACAGTAAAGTGTGTTGGATTGTCTAATCCCACATACTATTCATACCTCATGAGTCTTAATGTATTTCTAAGACAACACAGAGCTCTATGAGTAGTATTGACAATCTGATAACTAACTAGGGCTCTGTCACTCAACATGAAGTGGTCTTCATTATATGAGTCATCCTGAAAGGTTACCCATGTGGACTAGATGGTGTAGTGGTTAACACCATAGCTATATTTGCTATAGCCCTGGGTTCAATTCTAGTCTGGTCATTCTTTTCACCTCAACAAAGTGATCGATCTCAACCATGTTCCAAATCAGACTCCGACGGTGCTCATCCTATATTACCTTCACTGTCACCACATCACACAGCCAACCATTCTATTCAGCCCTCCAATCTTCAGACTCCCATTATATCATCATGTCTTCTTCAGAGCTCATTTCCATGCAATGCTACAACACCCAGGACACACATATCCAGGCAGAACCATTATCATATCATTATCTTCGCATACCCCCACCAGTACATTTCTCATTCAGAAGACGATCCCATCCAATCTACACTCAGTCATATGCCATAGGAGATGCAGTCTATTTCCCAGAAAGTCAAGAACCATACATATTTCTTCGAATGACATCTAGACCAGCATATTGTGATAGGAGTAGAGTGGAATATGAGGCAGAGTTCAGGGCACCATCCCATCCTGATTATCCCGCCCACTCCATTCGACTCACTCTTAAACACAAAATGAGAGTACACGACAGTATACCCATTAGTCCTCCTACTCCCAGACCCCTATCCTTGGATTGGATACTGGAGAAATTGTGGAAGATATGTTGCCTGTGACCTGGAAATACTCCGAGATAACTCAGTCCCCTGACTCATCCTAAGGCCCCTCAGGAGTAGTGGACAAGGTTGTTAGATGTTTATTGGTGGACTTCCTTACTGTTTCTTTTATATGTTTCCCTTTTTCTTGGCATGACTCAGACCTGTTTCCTAATCTGTTAGTCTTTTCTTGTTGTTACTCATCATCCTTACCTTTTTGGTTAGTCTCCCCCTATCATAGCCCCTAGCCCCTATTCACGCAGCCTCGATGCTGTACCATTTCTCCAGAGTTTCTCCATAGTTTCCTCTTTTGTATACTTTGTTCTCGTGCTTTGTCATTCAACTGACATAGCCAACCTCTCACATTGTTTTGCATTGTTGCTTGGTTTTTGTATATAAAGGCCTCTGGCTCACCTCTGTAATAACAAGTTCACAATTTAAAGCCCCAAGTCAAGTCTCCAAGTCCAAGTCAAGGCTAGTCTAGAAACTTCTAGACTATTGTATTCAAGCCCAAAGTCAAAGTCCAAGTCTTAGTCAGCATGACACATTCGCATCTCATCAAGGTCACATCCCTGTCACATCACACCATATTTCGTTCACATTCTATTTTCATTCATACATTGCCACTCACAAGTCACAGAATCCATTCTAGCTGTGCTGAACAACTGCGCTAGACCCCGCCAGAGAAAAGGACTGGTGCATGCAGGCTTTTAGGTATTAATTACCTAGAGCAACTCTACAGCGCTATACCCAAACCTTCATGTGACATCACATTTAGGTGGCCCAAACTCTAATACTTAATCTCTGGCAACCAGCTTCATGGGTTCAGCCACTAAGGGGGGGATATACACATACCAAATATCTGGCAAGTCAGCAGTGCCAACCAGACAATCCGTCAGTAGTTGTATACAAGTCACTCGATGTATAGGTTTTGGCTCGGCATACATACTATCCACATTCCTTGCTCCCATCCCATGTCTACTCTTGACCCTCACTACCATTGACCCCATTGTGACCACCAATTGATCCTGCCTTACCTTGAACATCTTTCCTTATATTATCCTTGGCCATGGCTCCATTGTTTTATAGTCGATCGCTTCCTATTGTCATATCCTTGGCTACATTTCTATTATCCTATCCTTTATTTTTCCATCCCCGTTTTACATCCCCTCATCCTAATTTTACTTGTTGTGGACAATAACCACATGCTCTGCATACCTTGTTGTCTCACATTCCTTATTCCACATGTCACTTCTTAAACCTATATAAGTAGGACATGCATGTACATATTTCCTCATTCTGGGTATCTGTCAAGCTTCAGGTGCTGACGGACTTCAGTACTGCTGAAGGGTATCGGACAGACAATGGCCAAGTCCTACAGGCCAAGAGTAGTGGCATTGGCTTCAACGTACTCGTGCATTGCGCCCTACTCACTGTGTGCAATGATCACAAGGAATGTATGCCTTCTGACCCACCAGCCAAGGCATACAGTCATCCTCCTCAGCTAGGGAATGGCACAGGTCACCTATGGGTCAAATGTAGGTGACCCACACCCAACCCATGGAGAACCCAAACCCATCAACCCATGGGTGGATGGGTGTTGGGTGCATGCTGCACTCACATGCACTGACACGAATGTACTGTATGCACATATAATGTATGGTGCATTCATGTCAGCATGTGCACATTTGTGTGGGCATGTGCACATTTGTATCAGCATGTGGATGTTTGTATCAGCATGTGGATGTTTGTATCAGCATGTGGATGTTTGTGTTGGCATGTGGATCGAAGTTTTCGAAGTTTCAGAAGTAGAAGATACGTGAGAAATAGCAGAATTAGAAGAAAGGGTGTTCAAGAACAGCATGTGAGAGAGGCTAACGCAATCCTCAGCTCGTGCATCTCCAAGGTTGCAGCTCATTTTTTCGACTCCAACACCGTATTTTCTTCGGCATTGGTGTCAGACGTGCTTGCCTTGGTCACGCGTGCTTTCATCGTTTTCTTATTGTTGGAATTGTTGGATTTGTTGTTAGAAGAAGAGGTCAATGAGGATTGGGAATTGGATTTGGGACAGTCCTTGACCATGTGACCTTTTGAAGCACACAAGAGACAAAGCCCCACGTCGATTCGCCTTTGACATTCTTCAGGCAATAGCTTCCCGTCATTGCTGTGAGGGTGTAGTCCGAGGCATCAGATTCAACAATGAGTTGTGATCCAGGGATCCACTGTTGTAGGATTGGTGCTGTAGTGAATGCTTTCTTGAGCATCTCAAAGGATGTTCTGCAATTCTCAGTAAAATTCCACAGAGTATCTTTTCGTGTCAGATGAGTTAGTGGCACTGTGATGTCAGAGTAGTTGAAGATGAAGTGCAGGTAGAAGTTTGCGAATCCGAGGAAAGATTGAATGTCTTTGATTTTTTGGGGTTCGGGCCATTCCTGGATGACTTTGACTTTGTCGTCGGCTATAGTCAGGCCCTTTGGAGAGAGGATGTATCCGAGGTATTCCACGGTGTCGGTGTGGAAGAAGCACTTATCTGCCCAGGCATATAAGTGGTTTGCTCGGAGGCATCAGAGGACTTCTTTGACGTGGTTTCTATGTTCTTCTAGATTGTCAGAGTAGATCAGGATGTCATCCAGGTATACTAGTATGGACAGATATAGGAGGTCGGAGAAGATGTCGTTCATAAATCGCTGGAAGGCAGCCGGGGAGTTGGTGAGTCCGAAGGGCATCACACTCCATTTGAAAGATCCATAGCACATGCAGAAGGCGGTCTTCCATTCGTCGCCTTCTCGGATGCGTACCAGGTGGTACCCGTGTCGGAGATCTATCTTGGTGAATATTCGGGACTTTCGGGGACTGTCCAGGAGATCGGAGATTTGGGGGAGTGGGTAGCGATCCTTCTTCGTTATCTTGTTTAGTCCACGAAAGTCAACATATAAGCGTAATGATCCATCTTTCTTTCGGGCGAAGAGGACTGGAGCACCCGCAGGGGAGCATGAGGGTCGTATAAACCCTGTGGATATGTTCTCATCTAAAAACTCTCAGAGGGACTTCAGTTCACTTTCGGAGAGAGAATAGATCAGACCAAATGGGGGCAATGTGCCTTCCTCCAGTTTGATCTTGAGGTCATAGGGTTGGTGAGGGGCTAAGGTGTTGGCCCGAGTTTTGCTGAAAACATCTTTGAACTCGTGGTACTCGCTCGGGACGTTACTCAGGTCTATCGGACCTTCTTCGGAGTCTTGGCGGTCGGAGAGAAAGAGTTGGAAGGTTTGTGTACCTTCCATTCTTGATATTCGGGCAAAAGCTGCTGCGTTGACTAGAGCAACCTTTGGCACCACGAGCTGGGGTTTCGGAGGGGACGGAGTTTCAGATGAGCGCAGAGTCATAGCTGCTGGCTTGGATGGTACCTGGAGATTAGTTGTGGTCGGAGAGCCGAACGATATACTGCCCAATACCCAGTCAATCAACGGACTGTAGCAGGTGAGCCAGTTGTGTCCGAGGACTGCCGAGCAACTAGAATCCAACACAGTTACGTAGAATGTAATGGTGTGCTGCTCCCCTGTTGGGAAGCAAACATGGAGGTCGATGGCTTTTCGAATCATGGAGTTGGAGGAGCCATTGAAGAGTTGTAGCGGAATCAGAGTGATGTTGTAGGTTCAGAGTTGGTGCCTTGTAGCGTAGTCGGAGTCCAGGAAGCAGTGAGTTGATCCTGAGTCTATTAGTGTGTCAATATAGGTGGTTTCAAGGTGGAGATGGATGGTTAGGGAGTTTGGACTGGAAAGAGCGGATGCATTGAGTCTCATCTCTATTGGTGCATCATTGGGTTCAGCGCAGCCCCTAACTGATGCTGGAGTCGAAGGGCTGCTTAGAGATTTTTTGACTCTGAGGTATCTTCTACTTTGGAGATCGTTGCTTTGGTCGTGCTTCTACGACAGTAGTTGCATGTCCTTTGGTGGTGGTGGAGGTTGACTTGGGAATGGGTATTATGTAATTATACTAGATAGAGACTAATAAGAGATTGGCGATTGGACAAGAGGAAAAGGTGGTGGGTATCAACTGGTCAATCATATGGATTTCAACAAAAGTTTTCAACTCTTAGTTAGATATAAGAAACTCTTTGAAGAGCTTCTACATAGACACCCAGCATGCGCTGGTGCAATTGGTCTTTAAGTACATGATTAGTATATACATTAAGTACTTACCAGGAAACCAAAACTCATGCTACATCTCACAGGTGGCAAAAGCCAAAACAGATAAAACCCAATCACTTCTGCAAACAACCTTATTCCCACCAACATAGAGATGTGAGATGAAGATGCAGTATCTTTGCATGTGTGTGCACAGTTTGAACCCAGCAGCAGGGCTATGATCTTATAATCAGATGAGGCTGCTGTTGGAAGAATGTTGCAACTAGATCAAACAGAGAGAATCTCAACTCCGCTTAAGGACTATATTAAGTATCTACCTAGATCATGTAGTTGGGGGTGGAAGATAGGGTTTCCTGGGGTTTTCCTGCACTATAATATCGGAGAGTCGGTGGGACAATGAGGGGAATGATTCCCTGGATTTTCCTGTGATTTCTATAGTATTTATTGTTGTGACAAATGGTGGAAGGAATGGAGAGAAGGGAGTGAGGGATGAGAAAAGGACAAAAACATGTTTGAGCACACATTTAATTGTATGAAAAGGAAGAATAGTGTAAAATAGTGTACAGAACAAGTATTAGTGAGCATGCAGTAGAAAGTAGTATAGTACACGGACTTACTAGTATTTACCATACAAGAGACACAAACCGGCAGCGACTTGGACATTAAGCACCTGGATGATCAGGAGATGTAGGGGCCAGAAGAGCCAAAATGTATGGAATACGTAAGAAGACAAAGGGAAAACAGATAGGAGGAGATAGAATGAGCATAGGGAAGAGACACACGTGCAAAGGAACAAGAAATAAGGAAACCGGTGCGCATATATACAGTCACTGAGGACAGATGACTGAGAAACAGGAGAATGAGACATGGGACACAACTCAGAGAGGCGATAATTGTTGCAGACAAGAAGGGAACAAAGAGAGAAGCAATTGTATTCAAAGGGCACCACTGACAGGTGTCATATCTCTATGAAGATCTCATTGGGGCAGCCCACAGTAGGCCGACCCTGCATATGCTCCACAGAATCCGTTAATTACGGATCATATTATAGTTAGGGGATATACTTGTATAAAGAGAAAGTAACTAGGATGAATATTACCAGTCTCTCATACCAAAAAACCCCCTACACTTATATTTGATATCTACTTGACGCACTCACGTGACGTCAAGCCGCATTGGGTCAAAACACCTCTTGTCATCATTCAAGGCTGCGGACCTAGCAAGGATAATTATATAGGTACCACACATCACACTCATGCCGTTATTAATCTACTTTATTGTTGTGGATCATCCACAATCAACCTACACAACCTTCAGTCACATCGCTGCCAGCTCCTCGGACCAGCGCTTACATCTGATCGACCCATTGTGCATCACCAGCGTAGCAGCATATAAGTACATAAAATATTAGCTATACACCCCATAGCTACGAGATACACTTATAAATAGGTTTCCTATTTTATATAAAGTACTAGTAATTTGTAATAGAAAAATAAGCAATTATAACATATCGTTGCTCCCCACCACACTAGCCATTAGGCTACAACTATAAATCTATCACTTGTGCTGACCGAAGGTTAAGTGCTGAGTGCATACTTCCCTATTTGGGACTAGGACACCAGTTACTCATCACACAGAAAGGTCGGGTCACAGTTGGGTTTCCAACACAAATATATTATATTATACTACTAGATATTATATCTAACTTGTGAAAGGACCACAAATATATAAACTGATGCTTTGGAACCCAGGCCGGTTTCCCAGTACGGTGCCTAAGCAGAGAGTAAACCCAGGACTCAGCTCCCAGTAGATTCACTGCAGAGAAATATGGAGTGCAGAGTCTCCCCACTGAACGCAAACAGCGAGCCTGTTGAATTCCACCACGTACTTTGTGATGCGTTAGTTGTCGCACATTTGGAGGGCTCCGAGGTCAGCTTCAGCCTCTCCTTCTAGATCATGGGGGCCAAAGTTGGCTTTGAGTTTGGAGACGAATTCCTGGTAATCGTAGAGCCAGTAAGGGTCTTCTTCAGAGGAGAGACTGGGTTCGAAGTAGTCCAAGGCAGTGCCAGTTAGATACGATAGTATATAGGTTACTTTGGCACTGTCGGAGTCAAAGGCATCAGGGCGGTCTCGAAAGTTTAAGTTGCACTGCACCAGGAATGGTTGTAATTTCTTGGCGTCGGAGCCATCTAAGGGGTCAGGGTCTCAAATCTTGGTCCAAGCTGATGATTTCTTTGAGCTGGACAGATGTTTGGCTAACATGGTGATGGCTTCGGCCAAGTTGGCTTCAGCATTGGCATCGTCCGAGGGTGGCATTGGGGGTTCTAGAAGGGGGTTTGACGAGTGTTTGGATGGTGGGTCTGGGGCTGGTGAAGGGCTTGGTGGCATATGGACGTCGGGTTCTATGGCAGGTAAGGTTGGGGTAAGGGATGTGCAGCATACCAAGGCTACTCTAAGTGTTTGAATGGCTCTGATTTGTTCGCTGCATCTCATAGACGATCAGGAGTGTGAGTTCAAATATACTGTTAGCGTCCGAGTTCGCATCAGGTCCGAGCTGATGTAAGTCGGTCCAAGTTGTGTGTTTGGAGTTGTAAGGACTGGGCTTCAACTTTAATGTTGCGCCCTCCTCGATCGTCAGTCCTTTATTTCAGAGGTTTGGAGAAGATAAGTTTTTGGAGTTCAAGAGTGAGTGGGAATACAAGTCAATATTCGAACTAAGGTATAGTACAGAAGTCTGGGGGTATTTATACATGTGATCTTTATTGTAGCTGATTAGGAATGATCAAGAGAACAATAAGATGAACGAAAATGGGTTACAAGAGAAATATACATTGGTGTTATAATAAGACTATTGTTTGATGAGAAAGGAAAGAGGTCTGAGCTCCGAGGTGATCATCGTCAGTCGGACTCGGAGGCAACGAGGGTGATTCGGACTTGGTTCGGGGAGTGTTTCTTTATAGCGCCCTATATCGGATGTCCGAGGTGTCGGGGTTATATCAGGGATATAACACAAGTGAACCAATGCTCAGTATTATGTACTTAACAGGAGCAAGGGAAATTTGGTGCACAAGGTATGGGTCACCAGGAGGGAGGTGGGTCTTGGGCCCATTGAGTCTAGTCATCGGGAGCTGACTTAACAATGACCTGATCTCTATCATAAGGCTACCAACCCTGGGATTTCCATTACATTGTTAGAGAAAAGGATTTGTGATTATTGTCACAAGCCAGGGAATTGAGTGTGTCTGGACCTTTCCAGTGAAGACTTGCTTGTCTTGCCAAGAATACAAGATAAAGTGTGAAATCCAGCCAGTGCCAGTTGTCAGAGGTGCTCTGCAAAAAAAGCAGGCTTGTGAGGAGATGGAGGTACATGAGGTGCAAAGAGGACTAAGCTAGAGGTAGTGGTTCCCCCCCTCAAGAAAGTTGGGTGTGTGGAGATGGTGGCTATATTGGAGGAGATATGAGACTGTCTGGTCTGACTTGAAGGTTGTCATACCCAAATTATTGAAGCTATTAACGACCTCAGGGATGAAGTGAAGCAGGGTTCAGATGCCTTGGAGATGTGAAACACCATACTAGCAGATGGTCAAAGGCTGCAGGGTCATGGAAGGGTCTGGAGTCTTTGGGAAGAAATGAGTTAGATGCCCAGGGTGTATGGGTTAGAAGGGGAAGATTGGACACCCATAGTAGAGAGGTCTGTTAGGATAATGGATCTGGTACCAGGGCCAAGTAGGAAGGTAAGAAGGTGGAGAGTTTGTTCAATGAGGAGGATCCTGATGACTCTGGGCTGGACTTTGGAGATCCAATAGGATAGTGTCGAGTAATTAGGGAATGATTATATGGTTTAAAACACAGCTCAGCCTGTGTAGGCTTGGAGGAAGTTAACAATGTCTTAGTCATGTGATGGTTCTTGTGTGAAAGACAGGAAGTCTCATTTCCAGGGTCATCAATGTCTTGAGAGCTGAGGTGGGTCTAGGTCATGTTTTGAGAAGGCCAGGTCCTGCTTGGAGATTAGGTGTTTTGGTAGTGGGTATTAGCCATTGGTTGTTTTCTGAAATTCTTGTTATGTCTGAAGTGTCTGGAGTTGGATTAAGGCTTGTCCTGCTGATTATCCATGTTTGGAATGTGGGTGTTTTGTAGAGAGGGGTCTGTTTGAGAGGGGTTAGTTGTTCTTTAGATGAGCTGTGTTAATACTAGCATAGTTATTAGTTGCTTTCCCCCTCTTTAGGGTAGACATCCCATCATCTAACTAGGTTGGTCTGGTATAGGGACAAGGGGGGGAGGATGACATGGTGGCATTGGTGCAAGGGTTTAATGATCTGGAGGAGAAGGGACCATGCGTTCATCACCTGGATAGTGCCGAGCCCTTCCGCAGAGATTTGGATGATATCATGCAATTCTCAAAAAATCCACAGTTTATTCAGTGTTAACAATTCAGTGATAAGCATTAACAGATTTATCAAACAGGTTCTAATCTGGAGATAAAGGATCTAAAAGATTTTTGTGGTACTGTTTATCTATGAAGCAGTATGGGGTGCAAATTTTGTCAGGGTTTTCTGGTACAATGAGCAGATTTTTAGAGGGTCAGAGGAGCACTGAGTGGAAACTGTGGGATTGATAGTACTAAGAATCAGTTGGGGACAGAGATCTGAATGAAATATTACTCAAGCCCTGTTGATTGCTGGATTGTAGTGGGTGAGTCAATGGTATCCACAGATTGCTGAGCAACTAGAATCTAGTAGATTTTTAGAGGTCAGAGTTGCTTCTTTACAAAGTAAGTCAAAGGCTCGATGGTTGTTTTTCACATTTGTAAGGAAGCTGTCATGATTCACAGGGTGATAATGGTGTCAGAGGTCTGGTAGAGTTTTTAGAGGGTCAGGGTTATAGAGAGCAGATGCATTGGTTTTCTTGCTCTGTAGTTACACTTGTTGGTTTTAATGCATCCAACTAGCACTGGAGTTGGAGGGCTGTGCTTTAGTCTTTTAACTCTGAAGCATCCATAGCTTCAGAAGTCTCCTCAATGTCTTCTGTTATTGAGGTGGCCTGCCCCTTGGTGGCTGTGGAAGAAGACTTCAGGAATTCTTTGACCATGTGACCTGTCCTGCCACAAAAGAGACAGAGGTTTTGTTAGAAATGGCATTGCTGCTTTTGCGGTATAAGTTTTCCATCCTTACTGAGTTTGGATGATAGGTCTGTGGTAGTCTTATTACTGCTGGATGGGTTTGCAGGTTGGCCAGTGTTGGCTGTCTTGTTGGCTGGGTTGGGGGAGGGGTTCAGATTGGTGGGGCCTTGCCTTTGTCATTGGGATGGTTGGGAGCTCTTGTAGAGGTAGACTCCCTAGTGACTTCAGATTGATGTTCCTAGTAGTGGGCATCAATGGATTGTGACAGGAGGTGGAGTTGGAGTAAGGAGTGAGGCTTCGCTACCCTAGTGATTTTGTCCTTGATCCTGCTAGGAAGTCTGTTGTAGCACTGGCAATAGAGTGCAGTGTTGCCCTAATAGATGTAGACAGCAAGTCAGTTAAACTCAACTACTGTGGCACATGTGGAGGTTCTTGAGGTCTGCTTCAGCCTCTCCTTCTGGGTCTTTGGGGCTGAAGTTAGTTTTGATTTCAGAGACAAACTGTAAGGGAAACTCTCTGTTAGTACTGATACCAGTGACTGCTGGAGGCTAGAACTAGTGGGACACCATCCAGCCCTGGACTTCCTCTTAGGCCTGACTCTGGGACTCTAACCCAAAGCCTATCTACAGAGACTTCTTGTCAGGCACCGGGAATGCCAATGATGCATAGGCTGAGAACTATAGTAATAATGCTGACTTCACAATGCTGGCGGGAAGTGGCCAAGTCCTGCAGGCTGGTCAGAGTGGCTTGGCTTCAATGTACTCATGTGTTGCACCCTACTTTCCATTAATACCACTGATTTGGGACAGAAGAGATACCTGGGAGAGTGCCAAGAGTGTCAGCCCAAGTAAAGGACATTAGACAGGAGAAGGGAGGGCAAGAAGGCGTAAACCTAGTTGATATTCAGAGTGAAGAACTATCTACATACATTTGCTACTTATATAGGTTAAGAAGTGAGATGTGGAATCAGGGTGGTGGAAGACATGGAGAAAAGAAGAAGGTATAGAGACCATGTGGAAGTATTATCTACAGTGATCAGAAATAGAACAATAAAATGTAAACGAGAATAGAACAATGAAATATGGCCAATGTCAAGTACATGTACTGAGTGTCCAGTAATTCGGCAGTGCCGACCCAGCAGTCAGACTATGTCCATGCACAAGTGTCCAAGCCACATGCAAGTCACTTGGACACTGGTCTTAGCTCCGCACATCGACCATCCACATTTCCCATCCCTACACCTCATCTACTTTGTCTTATTTACTATCCATTAATCCTACCCTGTCTGCTTACCTCAGGACACCTGACCATTGTTTTATCCTCAGTCATAACCCATTGTTTTATAGCCAGGCACTCCCTATTTTCCTATCCTTGGCCACATTCCTATTATTCTATTTTCATTGTCCTATCCCCATTTACATTCCTCCATTCTATTTTTGCTCATTGTGGACAATACCCCCACATGCTTTGCATACCTTATTGTCCTACATTCCTTATTCCACATGTTGCTTCTTAACCTATATAAGTAGGACATGCATGTACATACTCCCTCATTATAGGTATTGACTAGGCTTAGGCCTCTTACCTTCCCTTTCCCCTGTAAAGTCCTCTACTTAGGCTGGCACCTTCGGCACCCTCTGAGTATCTCCTCTGTTCCAAATTGGTGGCATGCATGGAAAGTTGGGCACAATGCATGAGTACATTAAAGCCAAAGCCACTACTTTTGGCCTGCAGGACTTGGCCACTCCCCACCTGCATCTTTGGCACTTCTGAAGCTTGACAGCCGAGCATAAAAGAATAGAAGTGTGGGTGAAAATAGAATAATAGAAAATGACCGAATATAAAACAATAGGGCTGGGACCAAAGAATAAGTGAATAGAAAATGTCCCAAGGGGACATGGGAAAAAGGAAGGATGGGGAATGGAAGAATAACAAGAATAGAAGGGATGGGATGAAGGGAGTGAACCAAATGATGAGCTGAATGTACTGAGCTGAGACCACATACTAGTGAGGAATGACTTGTCACTGGTGTGTGGGATTAAATGGTAGAGGTTGTTCAGTCAGTACTACCAGTGAACCAAGGCTTGGCATTGTGTACTTGACAGTAGTGCAGCTATAAGTTAGATTGATCTGGTAGATTGATCTGGTACATGGGCCATAACAAGTACATTCAGTTCACACTTGGTCCATCCCAGCTTCTATTCCCTTCCATTCCCATTTATTCTTTTATGCACTTTGTTTCACTTTCCTTTAGTATGTTTGCTTATGCTTGGTCATACTTGACCATTATTCAGATCTTGTCTTTGCATCTTTTTATTCTGCATATATTTCTTACATTCCCCTATTGCATATCATGGTCATTCATCTCCATTTCTTTGACTATAAAAGTAGTGTAGTTTGATATATGTATTCTTCATTCAGAAGATTAACAAAGATTTGTATATCTTCTCTTCCTCTGTCTGTCATCTACATTTGGGCTGACATTCTCAGCACCCATCCAAACACCCTTCCACAATCCAGTGGCCTTGTGGAGAGAGGGAAAAATGCAAGAGTATATTGAAGCCTGCCATATCTTCTCAGCTCATTGCACCAAGCCAAACCATGTCCACAATGTGTTTGGGGTGCTATTACACTAGTTTTAAGATCAAATAATGGTGGTACCTTCAGTGCTTAACAGTATCTTCTGAACCTATCTATTGTTACTATTATGGACAATTTGGCACAAATGTAAGTTATGCAACTAGACAAAGTTAGACTCCTCAGCATAGACAGACACTGAGATATGCATTACCTAGACAAAGTTAGACTACAAAGTAATCAGTTATCTAGTGTAGTATAATGGGGTAGCACTCTTACCTCCTCAGTGTAGATAGACACTGAGGAGAACTAACTAGTGCTGCCCCACTCCTATGTATATCCTGGGCACCTATGCCTAACCCCACTGCATCCCCTAGTAATGCAAGTATCTACATATGTATACCATAGAATAAGTAATGTAGAATTGACCCAAAATATACCAGTTTAATTCAACACCCCCCCTCAATTCAAAATTACATCAAGCAATGTTCTGAGTTGCTTGAATGTGGGCCTTGGGAGCACCTTCATGAAAATATCTACAACCATGGCTTGAGTAGGGCAGAAATGAAGATCAATACACCCATTGCTGATGGCCTCCCAGATGAAGTGGTAGCAGTTGTTGATGTGTTTTGTGTGAGCATGGTATGTGTTGTTCTGAGCTACAGAAATGGCTGAAGTGTTGTCACAATAGAGTAAGATGGGCTGTGTGAGAGGGTGGAATATATCTCTGATAAAAGCTCTAATCCACAGGGCTTCCTTGCGTGCATGATTGCAATGTGCTTGGATTCAGTTGTTGACAAAGAGACAAGGGATTGCTTCCTTGAATTCCAACTTATGGCTCCCCTATCTATGGTGTAAACATAGCCGGATATTGCATGTCTATGCTCCTGTGAACTTCTGTCAGAATCGCTGCAACCTTCCAACCTGTACCAGTTCTGCTTGTCTTCAAGTGCCCACTTGAATGTCCCATCTGCTCCTATCATGAGCTTAGCTTCCTTTGTGTCCTTCAGATATCTTATAACCCTTTTTAGAGCTTCCCAATGGATGTGTCCAGGGTTCTGCATGAAGTGAGATAGATATGACACTGCATATGGTATGTCTGGCCTTGAGCCTATGGCCATGTACATCAGCAAGCCAATAGCCTCCTTGTATGGAATGTGCTTCATCTTCTCTATTTCTTGAGGGGTTTTGGGACAGTCTTTGACAGATAAGATATCGCTGGGGTTCATAGGGATCGCAAGCAGTTGAGCATCCTGTAAGTTAATATATTCCATAACCTTCTGGATATATGCCCTCTGACTAAAGGTAATGGTTCTTTGGTTTCAATCCCTGGCCACTTCCAGACCTAATAACCAGTTCAGATTGCCTAGGTCCTTGATTTTATAGTGCATGCTCAGTTGCTCTTTGAACCTGCTGATGCCTTGCTTTGAGTTCCCACTGATGGTGATGTCATTTACATCAACCACAAGTACAGTGGCATCCTGGTCATATCAGTAGAACACTACATGTTTGACTAGGCATCTTGTGAAACTGTCAAGTACATGTACCAAGTATCTGGTAACTTGGCACTGCCGACTAAGCAATTAGTCTATGTCCACACGCAAGTGACTAAGCTATATTCAAGTCACTTGGTGTGTTGGTCTTGGCTCAGCACATTCACCATCCACACTCCTCATTCCCATCCCTCATCTGCTCCCTCCTCATTCATCATCCATTAATCCCACCTGCCTACTTCTTATTCCTGGGCCCGTTCTACCTCAGGACATTTTGCCCTTCTTTTATCCTCAGCTATGACCCTATTGTTTTATATTTTGGTCACTTTCTATTATCCTATTCTTGGCCACATTTCTATTATCCTATTTTCATTGTTCTATTCTCATTTACATTCCTCCATTCTATTCTTGATCATTGTGGACAATACCCCCACATGCTCTGCATACCTTATTGTTCTCCATTCATTATTCCACATCTTGCTTCTTAACCTATATAAGTAGCGCATGCATGTACAGTGACTCACTGTCAAGTCCATAACACTGAGTACCGGCTCACTTGGGCATACTGACCAACCGGCCCTTGCCTACATCATCTCGCACTACTACGTGGCCTCGGCTCGGTACACCTGGTACATCGTATGGACCATTCCTCTCATCCTATCCTCTTCATTGTTCCTTCACTCCCTATCCACTCCTTGACCCATTTCCCTGAACAACATGATGGCCACTCATTGTCCTGGCCACTGCCATTGTTTTATCTTAGATCGTCCTCTATTATTCTATTCTCACCCACCACTTGTTAAGTCCGTGTGTCAGGCGCTTAGCTAGTACTTCCAAGAGGGCTATCCGGGTTAGCGTGGCAGTCAGTAACGGGGCCAAGGACCGAAGACGGAAGTCAGATGGACTACGGACGGAGGCGGAAGCACCAGGAACTTAGGGTCGGTTGCGGAATGGTTCAATCCGGTCACTGAGGTGTTGGAGGTCGAAGGGACTTGGCTTCAACTTATGTGTTGCGCTCTCCTCGATCGTCTGTCCCTAATTTCGGAAAGGAGATGGGAGTTTACCAGAAACAAATTGGAAACTAGGTGGTAGACTAAGTCGATATTCGTACTAGCAAACAGTCCAGTCGACTGGAAGACTATATACATGCGACTATCCTTGTACTATCTTTTGCTGGTCATAAAACAAGGAGAAAGGGAGTACAAGGGGTCAATATAAAAGAGAAAACAAGGGAGTGAGGTACGCGATGGCCCTGCACGTTGGTTATCAAAGTATTGAGTCTTCGGTCGGAGACGGACTTGGGGATGGTGTCTCGGTCATGACAGGAACGGGGGTGGGAATGCGGTTTCTCGGTCGGACT
Organism: Gomphus sp. MG54; assembly: GCA_003314385.1. NCBI lineage: Eukaryota > Fungi > Basidiomycota > Agaricomycetes > Gomphales > Gomphaceae > Gomphus > Gomphus sp. MG54. The sequence goes on from QLPG01005156.1 coordinate 16,576, forward strand.
TGTCAGGAACGGGAGCGGGAATGGGAATTATGGAAAACAATCCTTCATCTTTTCGGTTGGAAAGGTCTCGGAACAGAGGTGGGTGGTTGTGGGGGTTAGTGTGGGTTGCTGAAAGCATGGGCTATAACATGTATGTCGGACATCTGGAAATTGGTTATTCAGTCTTTGAGCGATCGGAAAAGTCCCGGAAAAGGTATGGGTGGTTGTGGGGGCTGGTATGGGTTTAGTGAGAGTATGGGCCATAACACCACTTCATTATCTTATTCTCAGCCATACTCTATTATTCTAATCCTGCTTACATTCCTTATTCTATTTCTGATCATTGTGGACAATGCCCCCATGTGGTTTCTTCATACCTTATTGTTTCCATTCCTTATGCCACCCTGTTCCACATCTTGCTTCTTAACTATATAAGTAGCGGAATGTATGTAGATAGTTCCTCACTCAGAATATCAAATCGGTTTGCATGTTATGGCCCATGCCGCCAAACAAACCCACATTAAACCCCACAACCACCCGCACCATTTCCAGGACTTTTCCGATCGCTCAAAGACTGAATAACCGATTTCCGGATGTCCGATACATATTCTGAGGTTCTATGCTTCTGAACCTCTGAAGACTCCGAAGTCAAGGTTCCGCTCCTTTGATAGACGATGCACAGGATCATCGTGTACCTCACTCCTTGTTCTTTGTTTTATATTGCCCCTTGTACTCTCTTCCCCCCCTTGTCTTTACTCGGTAAAAGATAGTACAAGAACTAAATACATGTATATAAGCCACCAGTCGACTGGACTATTCGCCAGTATGAATATCAACTTAATACTACATCGTAGTTTCCGATTAAGTTCCGGTAAACTTTCCGACTTTCCGAAATTAGGGACAGACGATCGAGGAGGGCGCAACACATAAGTTGAAGCCAAGTCCCTGCGACCTTGAACCACCTGTACCACCCTATACCGTGAACAGTCCTAAGACCCCTGGCGTTCCTGACTTCCGTCGTTCCGATTCCGATCCCGATTCTGATCCTTCACCCCCACCCTTGGAATATGAATTCCCCCTTTGTAAACCTTTCGGAACCCTCCGAAAACCCTTCCAGAAGTCGCTAGCTAAGCACCGACACGCAGATTTAACATTGCACCCCTTTGTCCGTTCCCTATCTCTAAAGTCCTTCACTCGAGCTGACACCCTCGGCATCCCTCACGAGACTCCTCTCACTATCCAAATTAGTGGCATGCATGGAACAGCAGGGTGCAACGCACGAGCACATTGAAGCCTAGCCACTCCAAAATGGTTTGCAGGACTTAACTGATATTTCGGCATTACCGAATCCTGACACTCACAAAACTGAGTCAATGTTTGGTGCTTTTGGACTAAACATTGAATAGCTTTGAATCTAAAACATATATGAAAAAGGTGTTGGTGCATCAAATAAAGAATCTGATAAGGGCTATGCAACCATGAAAATATTATGTAATTCCAATCAGGGGTGATAAAGATATGGGCAATTCAAATCAAGGGCCCATTGACTCAGTTTTGTGAGATAGTGTCAGAACAATCAGAATCTGATGCTCCATCTATTATATAACATGCAACCCTTGATAGATGGTTACTATGGTAACCTTATCTTTCATGAGAACTCAAATTAAGGTATTTAATCCCCTCCAACATGTGCAGAACTTCACTACACTCCAATGCACCCCACTTCCTCTGCTCAAACAGAAAACATCCTCTCCTTGGCCTCTCATGGCCATTCCACTCGCACTATTGCCTCAAGACTTGGCCTCAGCCAGTCTACAGTATCCAGGACTCTCAGAACTCTCCATCCCAATTAGTCCTGCTCCTCTGGAGGTCATCCCCCCAAGCTTTCCTCTAGAGATCAACATTCTATTTTATCACAAATTGCTACTGGCAGAGCTGCCAATGCTACTCAGGTCACCAAACACATCAATACAATTATACCCCACCCAGTCTCCTCAGAAACAGTCAGAAGACTCCTCAGGAAACATTCATTCAAGGCTGTGGTGAAGAAGAAAAAGCCCTTCTTCAGTGCAAGGCATAGATAGCTGGGGTTGGCCTTTGCTTTAAAGCACAGAGAGTGGACTGTAGAGGACTGAAAGAGGGTCATTTGGTCAGATGAGACCAAAATCAACAGGTTTGGGTCAGATGGGAGGCAGTGGGTCTGGAAACAGAAGGGGGAGGGGTTGAATGAGAGAGAGGTACAGGGGACAGTCAAGTTTAGAGGGAAAAACATTATGGTATGGGGGTGTATGGGATGGAATGGTGTTGGCCAGCTTGCAGAGATTGAGGGGAAGATGGATGCTGATTAGTTTGTGTCCATTTTGGAGGACCACCTGCTGCCCAGCCTGGAGGAAAGTGGAATTCCTGAGGAACAGGTGATTTTTCAACAGGACAATGACCCAAAGCACAAGTCAAAGAAGGTGAAGAACTGGATGGAAAACAACAATATCACTCTCCTTGACTGGCCTGCACAGTCTCCAGACCTGAATCCTATTGAGCACCTCTGGGATCATGCAAAAAACAGGCTTAAGGAGTATCCAACACTACTCAAGGGAGTTTGGCAAATTTGGGAGAGAATAGAGGAGGTATGGAATAACATACCACCAGAGGTGTGTCAGAATTTGATAGAGAGTATGCCTAGAAGACTTGAGGCAGTAATTAAGGCCAAGGGGGGCAATACCAAGTACTAGAATTGCAACTTACTATTTCTCTGATACCCTCTTACAAAACTAAGTCAATGAGCCCTTGATTTGAATTGCCCATATCTTCATCACCCTGACCGGAATTACATAATTTTTCAATGGTTGCATAGCCCTGATCAGATTCTTTCTTTGATGCACCAACATCTTTTTCATGTATGTCTTACATTCAAAGCTATTCAATGAATGGTCCAAAAGCACCAAACATTGACTCAGTTTTGTGAGTCACTGTATGACCGATAATAAGTGAGTGAGATTGTGGGAAAGAATAGAACAATAAGGGGTGGCCAAGATATAGAACAATAGGGCCACGAGTAAATGGCAATGAATAGTGAATGTCCCAAGGGTAAGCAGGTGAGGGGAAGGACAGGGAGTGTAAGAATCATAAAGAATAGGAGGGTGAGGTAAGGATAATGAACCAGATGAGGAACCAAGTGTACCAAGCCGAAACCATGCACCATGAGGGATGATATGGGTAAGGGTTGGTTGGTCAGTACTGCCGAGTAAGTCAGAGCACGGTATTGTGGTTGTGACACCCTCTCAGGTTGGAACATTGGGAACATAGTCTCCCAAAACAATACATGGTGGCCTCCACCCCCTCGCCAAATTTGCTGAACCTCAAGGTAGAGATACAGACTACCAACACAGCCGAAGTCAAAGGTGTAACTGCCCTACTAGATAGCAGGGCCACCGGACTGTTTATAGATCGAAATTTTGTAGTTGTGGAGAGGTTGACCTTGTGCCCGTTGACTTAACCCGCACCAGTGTACAATGTTGATGGTACCCCAAACAAAGAGGGAGTGATCCAACATGTGGTCGATGTGATATTATGCTACCAAGATCACTCAGAAAAAGCCATGTTTGCCGTGACCAATCTATCGAAGTACAAGATGATCCTTGGCTATCCCTGGCTCCGCAATCATAACCCTGAGGTCAACTGGCAAAAGCAAGAGGTCATGCTGAGTCAGTGCTCCACCCAATGCCACACCTGCCAGGTCAAGTTACAGAAGGAATGTCGGGAAGAAATGGTGATTTGACCGGCCCCTTGCCAAATATGATGGTTGACAAGTTGGAAGACTGTGAGAGCACTGACAATGGTATGCCCTTCCTCGAACCAGGGGATCACCTTTTCGCGACTGTAGCCCTACCAAACATCCCAATTGGGACTATTGCAGCAGCCAAAACCACACAACAGCTGGCCAAATGAGCACTCTAGAGCACCCCTCCTAAAGAGAAAGGGGCAATCCCACCCTATCTCCAAGACTTAACAACCTCTTTGAGAAGGAGTCCTTTGATTCCCTCCCTAAGCAAAGGATGTGGGACCATGCAATCGAACTAGAACTGGGTGCAAAACTCTCAGCTTGCAAGGTATACCTGCTCTCTCCAAGTAAACAGCAAGAACTGGATGAGTTCCTACAGGAAAATCTCTATACAGGTCGCATCTGCCCCTCCAAATCTCTGTACAGGTCGCATCTGCCCCTCCAAATCCCCTATGGGAAGCCCCGTATTCTTCATTAAGAAAAAGGATGGCTCCCTTTGACTGGTCCAAGACTACCAGGTGCTCAATGTGATGACAGTAAAGAACCAATATCCCCTCCCCATCATCTTGGAACTCATTGCGCAACTTCAGGGGGTCAAGTACTTCACAAAGTTAGATGTGCAATGGGGGTTTAACAATGTATAGATCAAGGAAGGGGACAAGTGGAAGGCAGCATTTCGCACAAACTGAGGGCTTTTTGAGCCCCTTGTCATGTTCTTCAGCCTCACCAACAGCCCTGCAACATTCCAGACCATGATGAATGACATCTTTCAGGATCTAGTGATGGAAGGGCATGTGTGTGTACCTGGATGACATCCTCATCTTTACTGAGACTCTCAAAAAGCATCGACGGGTCATCAGAGAGGTCCTTGAATGGCTGAGGGCCCACAAGCTCTATCTTTGGCCAGAGAAGTGTGAGTTTGAACACACAAGGATCGAATACTTAGGCCTCATCATATCTCATGGCAAGGTGGAGATGGACCTGGTCAAGGTAGAAGGTGTCATGGGTTGGCCAGCCCTATCAAACCAAAGAGAGGCACAGGCCTTCCTCAGCTTTGCCAACTTCTATTGGAGGTTCATCGAGAGGTTCTCACACCACGCCCAGCCACTGTTCGAACTTGTGAAGAAGGATGCAAGGTAGAGCTGGGGAGATGTGGAACAGGTGGCCTTTGAAGGGCTCAAAACAAAGTTCACGATGGTGTCCATCCTCGGATTTGCCAATGTTACTTGTCCTTACTGAGTTGAAGTGGATAGCTCTGACATGGCCATGGGGGTGGTCCTTTTGCAGTAGTCACACGAGGATTGCAGGTGGCACCCAATTGCCTTTTACTCAAAAAGCCTCTCCCCAGTAGAAAGGAACTACAAGATCTATGACAAGGAGATGCTTGCGATCATCTGGGCCTTGGAAGAGTGGAGGCACTTCTTAGAGGGCGCTGAGCACAAAGTCAAAATCTGGACCGACTATAAGAACCTAGAGTACTTCTGATCCTCAAAAAAGTTGAACCGACGATAAGCCCATTGGTCCCTCTATCTCTTGCATTTTAACTTCAATCTGCAGCACCAACTGGGAGTAATGTATTGAGATGAGAGAAGGAGGGGATAAAGGATGGGAGGAGATGAAGGAGGAGATACAGGATCAGGAGCACAGAGAAGTGCATTCATGTAAAGAGTTGAACTTAGAGATATATTTAGAGACAAGAGAGCCCTGGAAAAGAACTAAAAGTAGCATTACAAGTACCCAAAAGTATATACAAGAGTACCACACATATATGTAGAGATGGCAGATCGAGACACGATGGCCTATATGCTAGGCACCCACAAGGAAGGAATACAAATGAGACAAGAGAGAGATAGACACACCTGGAACAGAGTCTACGGGGTGGAAATAGGTCATAGGATACATGGAGATAGAGGGACATATCACTCACAGGCTAGGAGACAGGAGAAGAGACATTTGGGGTGCATATATGCAGGCGACACGCACTCACTAGCAGAGAAACAGGGCTCGACGCCAAAGATACACTGTAAGAAGCAGCAGAGAGTATTTTCACATTGAGTAGAACTGTTACATACCATTGCAATGGTTGGTGAATACATGTAACAAGTTGCTGTTTAAATAGTGCCCACAGACTAATGCCAGATAACCTGGCATAGTGGCCTTTTGGCCCAGTTGAAAGAACACATCACTGTGGGAATTTGTTGCCTTTTACAGTATGCCAGGTTGACCAAGGTCAGCGGTTCAAATCCCTGTGTGCGCAATAATTTAGAGGGTTGTTGCAATCACTTGGACCCCAGGAACCCTGGCTTACATGATGGTCCATGACATCATGGGGGTCTGCTATGTCAAACAGTAATTAGAGTGCTTGGGGGGAGCCACAGACAGGCCTGGGAAACCTGTTAAGATACCATCACTGTGGCACCTTGAGGGCTCGGTACCTAAGGGGGAGGTACTGTTACATACCATTGCAATGGTTGGTGAATACATGTAACAAGTTGCTGTTTAAATAGTGCCCACAGACTAATTCCAGATAACCTGGCATAGTGGCCTTTTGGCCCAGTTGAAAGAACACATCACTGTGGGAATTTGTTGCCTTTTACAAGAACCATGCAGACAGGGTGGACAGAAATAGATTGAAGGAGCGGTGACCCACATCAGGCTGACCACATATAGACACTGTCTCAGGGTAGTTATGGTGGTCATTATATTCAGGACTCAGAATCTCTATAAGAGATAGGTAGATAGAAAAATAATAAGTTAGTCTTGCACTCATAAGAACACTGTTTATTGTTGTAATCGATGAAGTCTGGATCGCTCATGTCATTATACTGGGCTATTACCTTCATCGTCATCACTCATGTCCCCGGACCTAACGGGAACATCATATTGAGTTTACTACGATTTAACTGCAATTTACTCACACTCTCTATAGAGTCCATCATCATCAGGCAGTTGCTCGGCCCCATGCATATTCACAGATACAGTCACGTGACCCCAAGCCATATCAGGCTAGATCCATCAGGGCAATATTATTGTTGTCCGGACACACTGGGAATAATTCCCGATACGTATCATATTGCACTCATGCTGGTACTATACATTGACAGTACCAGAGTCGTTCACAAACAACTGTCACCTACTCGTGCATCCCCCATAGCCACCTCCCTGGGTCGGTGCTTAGCCAAACCTAAAACCTTTGTATCGTGCAGAGGGCTGTCTATCGTGGAACACAATAGATTTCCAATACATCTATTAGATAGATATAAGAACAGTTATCTACCTCCTTCCCATAGTCACCTGGGACATATGCCTAGATAACGATGGGGAAGTCTGACATGCTCTCATGTCGGTCAGACCATGGATCAGGAACAGGAGACAATAGCAACCTGGTCTTGCTTCGCCCTGAGCTGTTTGCGATACGGGCACTCGAAGGAGTGGTGCTGGAGGGAGAAGAGTAGGGAATTGCCCAAGAACTGAAGAGGGCGTTAAGTGAAGGGGTTCTGGAGGATGAAGTGATGGATGTGGTGAGGAAGTTGTGGGAAGCAGGAGGGAGATCATTGCTTTCAGCTGAATGGGCAGAGGGACTATTGACCTTCCAAGGCAAGGTGTATGTCCCCAATGTGGGAGGCCTCTGGCGACAGATCGTAGCCCACTACTATGACTCTATGATAGCTGGGCACCCAGGCTGCTAGAAGACCCTTGAACTTGTCTCCCAAAACTATTGGTGGCCTCACATGTCTCAGTACATTGGCAAGTATACCAAGATGTGCAACCTGTGCCTACGAATAAAGGTCCAAAGACAATGGCCTGCTGGGGAACTCTACTTGCTCCCGATCCCCAAGACATGGTGGGATGTCATAAGTGTAGACTTCATAGTAGAACTTCCCAATGTGCATGGGTTTGACGCCATGATGAACATGGTAGACTTGGTATCCAAACGGGAACACTTCATACTGACCCACATGATGGTAACGGCAGCCAGAGTAGCATGACTTTTCCTACACCACATATGGAAGCTGCATGGGTTGCCGAGGGTGGTGGTGTCCGATTGGGGGGTCCAATTTGTCCATGAGTTTACCTGGGAGCTCTACCACTTACTGGGCATTCACCTGGAAGCCTTTATGGCCTACCACCCACAGATGGATGGTCAGACCAAACAGGTGAACCAAGAACTAGAACAGTACCTATGCCTCTTTGTCAACAAGAGGCAAGATGATTGGGATGATCTCCTGCCCCTAGCTGAGTTTCAGTACAAAAATCATGTTCACACTTTGACCCGCGAGTCCCCCTTCTTGTTGGATACAGGCTGACACCCATGGATGGGGTTCGAGCTGCATCAACCCCTATCCTGCCTTGAATCTGTGAATGAGTTCAAGGAGCAGATGGAAGGAGCACTTTTGGAAGCAAAGGCAGCCCTGGTAAAGTTGAAGGTCGATATGGCAACCTATTACAACTGCATGCACCAGCCGACACTGACATTCATGCCAGGCGACAAAGTGTACCTCGATGCTAGCAATATTCGTACCAATCGGCTGTCCAAGAAGCTAGCACACAGGTGACTTGGTCCCTACCTTGTCGAAGAACGAGTGGGGTCTCATGCATACCGACTTCGACTCCCAAGAGCCTTGAGCCATCTTCACCCAGTCTTCCCAGTTGTCAAACTCACCTTGGCTCTGGTGGACCCTATCCTGGGTAGGTGACAGCCCCTTCCACCGCAGCTGATCTTCGTTGATGAGCAGGAGTACTTTGAGGTCAAACAAGTACTTGACAGCCAGATGAGAGGAAATCAGCTGCAATTCCCTCAAATGGAAGGGTTATTGCTATGAAGAGAATTCTTGGGAGAACAAAAATGACATCCAGGCCCCTGACCTTGTTGCCGACTTCTACCACCTACACCCAGGTGCCCCACATCGAATCCATGCCTTAGACACATCCACCTTCAGATCCCCCTTTGCCAGGTAGGCTAGTCACTATGTATTAGGTACCATACTAAATCTTTAGATCCCCCTTCACCAGTGTACTGCCCAAGGGTAGAACACCTGCCTAGGTTGCCCTTACACCGGTGCTCCCATCTTTCTGCCTTTCCATTTCCATCTGTGAACCCATGATCTCTAGTCCCTCCACCTCCAGAGTATGAACCCCCCCTCAGAAACCATTCATAACCCCTGGAACCCCTTCTAGAAGTATCTAGCTAAGCGCCGACATGCAGATTTAACAGTATATTTGTACTCACACTCCTGATCATCATGAACTCGAGACCCATCACATGTTTACAAACCCTACAGACAACCACCCAGGTGTCTGCCTGCCATGCATCCATCCCCTGAGAACTGTCCGCCCCTGGACCCAGTTTCCAGACACCTCAGACCCCAGCATACCCTCCGGATCCTTCATCCAAGTTCAGATTCTCGAGCGCAGATCTACACCTGCATTTGAATATGACCAACCTGTTCTTTGTGAACCACCCCCCGGAAACTCAGCAATCATCACCCTCAGAGATGCTATCCAGTTCAGGACCATCCTCAGCAGTGCTATCAACTTCAGGACCACCATCGGCACCACTTTGCATCCCCCCCTACACACCACCACCCTTCATACCTCCATTTGTTGCACCACTGCCTGTGGCACCACTGCCCATCACACCACCACTCATTGCACCACCACCTTTCACACCTCCACCTGCTGCACCACCCCCCATTGTCCAGTACCATGTCACACCACCCACCGTACTGCCACCTCCTGCACATCCAGGAGGGCCCCCCCCTCCTAGGACCCAACAATGTGCCTGACCTCACTCAGGCCCTCATTATGCTGGCAAATAACTTGACCAGCCCCAGAAGATCAGCCCCCTGCACTGGGATCTAGACACCTTCGATGGATCTGATTCAAGGAAACTACAAGCCTTCCTAGTGCAATGTAGTCTGAACTTCCATGACCACCCTGACACTTTCGACTCCAACAGTGCCAAGGTAACTGTCAGGCTTTGGATACTGAAGGACTTCAGTACTGCCGAGGGGTGTTGTCGAAGGATCCGGCGGACTATGGCCAAGTCCTGCAGGCCAAGAGTGGTGGCGTTGGCTTCAACATACTCGTGTGTTGCACCCTACTTGCTGTGCGTGCCACTGGTTTTGTAGCAGGCAGGTACTCAGGAGGATGCTGGTACTGCCGGCCCGAGTCAAGGACTTTACAGAGGGGAAGAAGGTAGAAGGGCCTAAGCCTAGTTGATACCCAGAATGAGGAAATATGTACATGCATATCCTACTTATATAGGTTAAGAAGTGACATGTGGAGTAAGGAATGTGGAACAACAAGGTATGCAGAGCATGTGGTTATTGTCCACAACGAATAAAATTAGAATGAAGGGATGTAAAACAGGGATAAAACAATAAAGGATAAGATAATAGAGATGTGGCCAAGGATAGGACAATAGGGAGTGGCCGAGTATAAAACAATGGAGTTGTAACTGAGGATAATACAAGGACAGGAGGTGCCGAGGTGAGATGGACCAAAGGGTGAGGACAAGGAGTTGTGGATGGCATATGTACCTATCCGAGACTGGCATACCAAGTGTTATGCATGTGGCATGGGCACTTGGTCGTGGATATAGAATGGTTTCTTGGTTGGCACTGCTGAATAAACGGGTTTCGGTGTGTGTACTTGACATTGACCAATGTGGTCCACTCACAGGGTTTCCCACATTTAAGACACTTGTCACAGGATTCTGACCTCAAAAAAGAAGGAATCCCTCAGTTGGCAACCTGATACAGGTCAGGAGGATGTCGAATCAGTGCCCAACAGCTAGACTCAAAGGGTCCAAGACCCACCTCCTTTCCGGTCACCCGCACATCCCAAGCCACCTGATTTTCATAGGCCCTTTGCGTCCCTAAAACCTAGGCATCCTTCTTGCAATGTTTCCGACGCTCCCTCTCCACATCTGTAAGGGCAACCTACTCAGGTACTGATTCCAGTACCTGCTGGGAGACCAACAGCAGGACACCACCCAGCCCTGTGACCTACCCAGGGCCTAACCCAGGGACTCGAACCCTAAGTTTACCCACAGGCACTACCAGACACTGGCAGGGAGATCCAGAAGTAAGTATATAAAAGGCAATGTAGCTAAATACATGCGAGCTGCTTACCTGGCAGGGAGGTCCAGAATCTGAGGGGACACCACTCAAGGATTTATTGGACTTGTTGGTCTCCTGTGATGGGACATCCCCATCCTTGGACCCTGGTGTGACAGCAAAACCCCCCCAGGATGGCACATCTTCCGAAACTCCAACCTCCTGACTAGCCAGGAGGTCAAGCTCCAGGGCCTTGGCATCCTGCTCCATGCCTCAATCCTCTTCCTCCTTCCTCCTCCTTTGCTCCACCCCCTTTTTCTTCTCCTCCAACCTTCGGACTGCAGCCCTCCGATTTTTTCCAACCTTCTGGGCAGCCTCCAGTTTCCACACCCCTTCTGCCTCCAACAAGCGAATCTTTTCTGCACATTTGGCTTTGAAGGTGCGCACCTGCTCTGAGACTTCTGCCTCGATATCCTGCTCCAGTCCAGACATGGGTGGGGTGTTATATCCATGATATAACCTGGACACCTCGGACATCCGACATAGGGTGCTACGAAGAATCTCCCTCCAAACCAAGTCCGAGCCAGTCCGGACCCACCTGGTCACCTCTGAGTCCAACCAACGATGATCACCTCGGACCTTGGACAACCTTCCTTTCTCGTCAAACAATAGTCTTATTGTAACACCAGTTGTAGATCTTCTTGTACTCCGTTTTCGTTCATCTTATTGTTCTCTTGACTATTCCTAATTAGTTACAATAAGGATCGTATGTATAAATACCTCCAGACTTCTGTACTATACCTTAGTTCGAATATCGACTTGTATTCCCACTCACTCTTGAACTCTGAAAACTTATCTTCTCCGAACCTCTGAAATAAAGGACTGACGATTGAGGAGGGTGCAACATTAAAGTTGAAGCCAAGTCCTTACAACTCCAAACACACGACTCAGACCAACTTATGTCAGCTTGGACCTGATGCAAACTCGGACGCTGACAGTATATTTGAACTCACACTCCTGATCATCTATGAGATGCAGCGAACGAATCAGAACTGTTCAAAGACTTACGGAAGCTTTGGTACGCCACGCATCCCTGACCACAAACTTACCTGCCGCAGAACCCGACGTCCATATGCCACCAAACCTTCCAGGCCCACCATCCAAACACTCATCAAACCCCCTCCTAGAAAACCCAATGCCACCCTCAGACGATGCCAATACTGAAGCCAACTTGGCCGAAGCCATCACCATGTTAGCCAAACATCTGTCCGGCTCAAAGAAATCATCAGCTCAGACCAAGATTCGAGACCCCAACCCCTTCGATGGCTCCGACACCAAGAAACTACAACCGTTCCTGGTGCAGTGCACCTTAAACTTTCGAGACCACCCTGACACCTTTGACTCCGACAGTGCCAAAGTAACCTATATACTATCATATCTAACTGGCACTGCCTTAGACTACTTCGAACCCGGTCTCTCTTCTGAAGAAGACCCTTACTGGCTTTATGTCAAGCGTCGGGTACTGACAGACTTCAGTACTGCCGAGGGGTGTTATCGAAAGGTCGGGAGGACTATGGCCAAGTCCTGCAGGCCAAGAGTAGTGGCGTTGGCTTCAATGTACTCGTGCATTGCGCCCTACTTGCCGTGCGTGCCACTGTATTTGCAACAGACAGATACTCGGGGGGATGCTGAGGATGCCAGCCCGAGTTGAGGACTTAACAGAAGAGAAGAAGGTAGAAGGGCCTAAGCCTAGTCGATACCCAGAATGAGGAAATATGTACATGCATGTCCTACTTATATAGGTTAAGAAGTGACATGTGGAATAAGGAATGTGGGACAACAAGGTATGCAGAGCATGTGGGCATTGTCCACAACGAATAAAATTAGAACAAGGAATGCAAAGCGGGGATAGAACAATAAAAGACAGGATAATAGGATCGTGACTCAAGATAGGACAATAGGGAGTGGCTGAGTATAAAACAATGGGGGCATATCCGAGGATAATACAAGGACAGGAAGTCCCGAGGTGAAATGGACCGAGGAGTGTGGATGGCAGATGTGCCGAGCCAGGACCGGTGCACCAAGTGCTATGCATGTGACGCGGGCACTTGGTTGTGGATATAGGATGATTGCTCGGTCGGCATTGCCGGTGGATGGGTCTCGGTACGTGGACTTGACACTTTACGATTATCAGGAATTTGTCTCCGAACTCAAAGCCAACTTTGGCCCTCATGATCCAGAAGGAGAGGCCAAAGATGACCTCGAAGCCCTCCGAATGTGTGACAACCAACGCATCACAAAGTACATGGTGGAATTCAACAGGCTCACCATTCACGTTCAGTGGGGAGATTCCACACTCCATCGCCAGTCCTACAATGGCCTACCCAGTAGGATCAAAGATGAAATCGCCTGTGTAGGAAAGCCCGACTCCCTACTACAACTATGACGACTGTCTCAGTTGATCGACTCCCATTACTGGGAAAGGCACTCCGAAATGTCTCAGGAAGCCTCCACGTCCAAAGCCCCTGAACATCCAAATGACAGAAACAGGGCACCAACTGCTCCAATTGCAAGTCCGAGCACCAGACCTCTGAACCCCAACCAGACCCTGAATAAGACAACCTTGGACATGAGCATGAAACTCAGCAAAGACGGCAAACTCACGCCTCAAGAACGACAATGCCGTTTCGAGCACAACCTCTGCCTGTTCTGTGGAAGAACCGGTCATGTAGCAAAGGAATGTCCCAAGTCAACCTCTGCCACCGCCAAAGGACGTGCAACTACTATCGTAGAAAGCACGACCGAGGCAATGATCTCCGAAGTAGAAGATACCTCGGAGTCAAAAAATCTCTAAGCAGCCCTTCAACTCAAACATCAGTTAGGGGCTGCGCTGAACCCAATGATGCACCAATGGAGATGAGACTCAACGCATCTGCTCTTTCCAGTCCCAACTCCTTGACCATCCATCTCCACCTTGAAACCACCTATATTGACACACTAATAGACTCAGGATCAACTCATTGCTTCCTGGACTCCGACTACACTACAAAGCATCAGCTCCGAACCTACAACATCACTCCGATTCTGCTATGACTCTTCGATGGCTCCTCCAACTCCATAATTCGAAAAGCCATCGACCTCCACGTTCACTTCCTAACAGGGGAGCAACACACCATTACGTTCTACGTAACTCCATTGGATGCTAGTTGCTCGGCAGTCCTTGGACACAACTGGCTCACCCACTACAATCCGTTGATTGACTGGGTATTGGGAAGTAGATCATTCGGCTCTCCGACCACAACTAATCTCCAGGTACCATCCAAGCCAGCAGCTACAACTCCGTGCTCATCCGAAACTCCGTCCCCTCCGAAACTCCAGCTCGTGGCACCAAACGTTGCCTTAGTCAACGCAGCAGCCTTTGCCCAAATATCAAGAATGGAAGGTACACAAACCTTCCAGCTCTTCCTCTCCGACCGCCAAGACTCTGAAGAAGGTCCGATAGACCTGAGTAACGTCCCGAGTAAGTACCACGAGTTCAAAGACATTTTTAGCAAAACTTGGGCCAACACCTTAGCCCCTCACCGACCCTATGACCTCAAGATCAAACTGGAGGAAGGCACATCACCCCCATTCAGTCTGATCTATTCTCTCTCCGAACATGAACTGAAGTCCCTCCGAGAGTTCTTAGATGAGAACATATCCACAGGGTTTATACAACCCTCATGCTCCCTGGGGGAGCTCCAGTCCTCTTCACCCGAAAGAAAGATGGATCACTACGCTTATGCGTCGACTTTTGCGGACTAAACAAAATAACAAAGAAGGATCACTACCCACTCCCCCTAATCTCCGATCTCCTGGACAGTCCCCGAAAGGCCCGAATATTCACCAAGATAGATCTCCGACATGCGTACCACCTGGTACACATCCAAGAAGGCGACAAATGGAAAACCGCCTTCTGCACACGCTATGGATCTTTCGAATGGAGTGTGATGCCCTTCAGACTCACCAACTCCCTGGCCACCTTCCAGCGATTCATGAACGACGTCTTCTCTGACCTCTTAGATCTGTCCATACTAGTATACCTGGATGACATCCTGATCTACTCCGACAATTTAGAAGAACATAGAAACCACGTCAAAGAAGTCCTCTGATGCCTCCGAGCAAACCACTTATATGCCCAGGCAGATAAATGCTTCTTCCACACAGACACCATGGAGTACCTCAGATACATACTCTCTCCAAAGGGCCTGACCATGGCCAACGACAAAGTCAAAGTCATCCAGGAATGGCCTGAACCCCGAAAAATCAAAGACATTCAGTCTTTCCTCGGATTCATGAACTTCTACCGGCACTTCATCTTCAACTACTCTGACATCATAGTGCCGCTAACTCGTCTGACATGAAAAGATACTCCGTGGAATTTTACTGAGAATTGCAGAACATCCTTCGAGACACTCAAGAAAGCATTCACTATGGCACCGATCCTACAACAGTGGATCCCCAGATCTCAACTCATTGTCGAGTCCGATGCCTCGGACTATGCCCTTGCAGCAATTCTCTCCACCATATCGCCAACGGACAATGACATCCACCCAATAGCCTTTCACTCCCGAACCTTCACCCCTCCGGAATTGAACTACGATGTACACGACAAAGAACTACTGGCCATCTTTGAAGCCTTCAAGACCTGGAGACACTACCTAGAAGGTTCAGCAGATCTGATCGACGTTGTCGCTGACCACAAGAATTTAGAATATTTTTCAACAACCAAGTTACTCACCCGTGGGCAGGTCCGATGGTCCAAATATCTCTCCCAGTTCAACATGGTAATCCGCTTCTGACCTGGTCGCCTCAGTGCTAAACCCAACGCACTGACTAGACGATGGGACGTCTACCCTAAAGAGGGAGGGAGCGACTACGCCAAGATCAATCTGCACAACCTCCAACCAGTCTTTACAATGGAACAACTTGTATCATCACTCCAAGCCACCTCCTTGTACACTCCAGTAATGTGAGCCGCAATGATCATGGACGTAGAACAACTCCATAAAGACATCTGAACCTCACTCCACAACCTCATCCCAAATGGACAACCTCACCGATCAATGGACAACCTCACTGATCAATGGACAACCTCACCGATCAATGGACAACCTCACCGATCAATGGACAACCTCACTGATCAATGGACAACCTCACCGATCAATGGACAACCTCGCCAATCAATGGACAACCTCACCGATCAATGGACAACCTCACCAATCAATGGACAACCTCACCGATTGATGGACCATCTCCGAGGATAGACTCCTCCTCCTCGATAAAAGAATCTATGTCCCCTATCATGGAAACCTCCGACTTCGAGTTCTACGAGACAAACACAACCACCCAATCTCAGGACATTTTGGCCAGAATCGGACATTAGAACTCATCCAAAGAGACTATGTCTGGCCCAAACTCCGAGATTCCGTTAAGTCCTATGTTAAATCTTGTACCACTTGTATGAGGTCTAAGCCACAGAGACATCGCCCTTATGGGCTACTCAAGCAATTACCGATCCCCAAATGACCTTGGAACTCCATCTCTATGGATTTCATAGAGAAACTGCCCACCTTGGACAGCTACAACACTATCCTCATCATCATAGACCGCCTAAAAAAGCAGTCCCTCTTCATCCCCACCATTGACACAATCACTGCCCCAACCCTTGCCAGACTCTTCGTCCTACATGTATTCTCAAAGCATGGAGTACCATCACACGTTACCTTGGACCGAGGATCCAAGTTTGTCTCCTTGTTCTTCCGATCCCTCGGAAAAGCCTTGGACATGAAGCTTCACTTCACATCAGGTTATCACCCCAAAGGGGACAGACAAACTGAACACATGAATCAAACCCTTGAACAGTATCTCCGAGTGTATTGCAACTACCAGCAAAACAACTGGTCTGAACTATTACCCATCGCCGAATTCGTGTACAACAATGCCCCCAATGCAATGACGGGAATCTCCCCCCTCTATGCCAACAAGGGCTATCATCCGAACATCACTTTCCACCCCAAATGCAACCTTGCTTCCTCTCGGGCACATGACTTCGTAGTTGACTTGGACGACCTACACCAACAACTCCGAAAGACCATATCCGAAGCTCAGACCCAATACTCAGCCTCCACAGATCATCACCAAGCGGTCCCCCGGGACTTCAAAATTGGAGACAAAGTCTTCGTTAAGTCCGAGAATATCCGAACTACGAGACCTTCTAAGAAACTAGCAGAGAAATTTCTAGGTCCTTTTGAAATCATCGCACAAGTAGGAACCATCTCATTCACCCTGCAACTCCCCAAAAGCATGAGAGCCATACACCCCGTCTTCTATGTCTCTATGCTTGAACCCTCAACTCCAAACACCTTCTCTGAACGCATAATCCCACCCCAACCCCCAGTTATTATCGATGGGGAACCCAAATACAAGATCTCCGAGATCCTCCACTCAAAGATCGATGGAAGAAGATGCAGGTGCCCCCTCCAGTACCTAGTCCAATGGACCAGATACGAAGGTACTGAAGACGAAACATCTTGGCTGCCAGCCAATGAGCTTGGCCATGCCTCCGAGGTAGTCTCCACTTCCACCGAGCATACCCAGACAAACCAGGTCCCCTGGGTGATGTCCTAGAGTCCCTCACCTCGGACCGATAGTTCACTTTTTCTGACTTAGACGTTTTCACTCGATCTCAAGATTCAAAAATATTTCAAAAAAAAATACAACTTCTACTCAGAAGACCCAGGTGCATCATCCTGGTCGGACCCATTGTCCCTCGGACCTCCTTCATCTTCCCTTCCCCTCTCCTTACCCTTCCCCTTATCCTCCTCCTTCTCATCTCCCTTGTCATCCCCTGTCTCCTTCTCCTTCCCCTTCCAGGTATCCCTCGGAGTGCTTCCCCACCAGTCATCTGTACTCTGAGACTAGTTGAACCACCGAGCCTGTTCAAGGATTTGGAGCTGGTTCATATGCTCCAAGGCATCGGCGATCCTCTTATTTTCATCTCCGAGGTCCTGGACCTCCCACCTCAACTCCCGCAACTCTGAGGAAACCACTTCTTGAGAAGCCCTTGACTCGCCCACCAACTCCTTCATGAGAGCAACCCAAGGGGCCTCCGACTCCCAAGGAGCCCCCTCAACTGCTGCCTCCACCTTCCTCTTCTTCGACTTCAGAGCTACACCATCCTCCAAAGCACCCCTACCCCTCTTCCCTTTGTCCATGGTTCCATCCTCCTGATCCCCCTCCTTGCACGCCACCTTCCAATTGGCGCATGCAAAACACGAAGACCCCTTCCCCGAAGAGGGCCATATGCAGGGGTCCCCCCGATGGGAGCAGTGATTGCAGACACAACCAGGCTCCATTCTCCAACCTTCGGACATGCCCTTGGACTGCTGTCCATACAAGTCCAGGCACAGACTAATCAGCAACCTCCGACTTGACTCAAACAATCCGAGACCCACCTCGGCACCGCCCAACTTCACCTCCCACATCATGTCATTTTCGTGGGCTTTCTGAGCCCGAGCGATAAAGAGGGCCTCCCTTTTTTCTAGGGTGTTGATCCGCTCCTTTACCCACTCGGACAAGCCCGAGCCCCCCTCCTGCAAGTCCGGAGATGGTCCCCAAGTTCCAACCCCCAAAGGACCCCCTTGTTCGGACGAGTCCTGCATTATCGTATAAAGCTCTGGGATAGTCTCGGGGCTCTTAACGACCTTCCTCTGAGGATTCTTTTTGGAGCTCCCCTTCTTAGCCTCCTGCTGAATTCTTTTGACTTCCTTCTCCTTCCAAAGTTTGTCGGCCTCCTTGGCAGCCTCCTCTCGGACCAGACAGTTGGCCTCTTCCTTGGCCTTTCTCTTGGCCTCTGCAGCCTCCTCCTTGGCCTTTTGTTTCACCTCCTCCTCGGCCTTTTGTTTGGCCTCCTCTTCAGCCTTTCATTTGGCTTCCTCCTCTGCCTTCCGCTTGGCCTCCTCCTCCGCCTTCTGCTTGGCCTCCTCCTCCACCTTCCGTTTCTCCTTGGCCTTCCTTTTCTTCTCAGGTCAGACCTTTTCGAGCTTCTCCAAGGTCGCTCACATCCACTCTGAGGTCACTCACATCTGCTCCTCCAGAGTGGCTTCATCGTCAGGGATAGGGTTGTTATGTGATGACATGGTTGAGCTACTACTATAGAACAAGGGTCCCCCTTTATACCTTTTTTCAACACCTAATCACGTAATCTTCCCACGGTAACTTCCGTCGTCATTAAGCGCCAGGACCTTGTCAAGTACACATACCGAGGCCCGTCTATTCGGCATTGCCAACTGAACAACCATCCTATATCCACGACCAAGTGTCCACGCCGCAAGCATAACACTTGGTGCGCCAGTCTCAGTTCAGCACATCTGCCATCCACACTCCTCGGCCCATTCCACCTCAGGACTTCCTGTCCTTGTACTATCCTCAGTTACAAGCCTTGTCTTATAGTCTGGCACCTCCTATTGTCCTATCTTCAGACACATTCTATTATTCTGTCCTTCATTGTTCTATCCCCGTTTTGCATTCCTTATTCTAATTTTATTCACTGTGGACAATAATCACATGCTCTGCATACCTTATTGTCCCACATTCCTTATTCCACATGTCGCTTCTTAACCTATATAAGTAGGACATGCATGTACATATTTCCTCATTCTGGGTATCGACTAGGCTTAGGCCCTTCTACCTTCTTCTCTTCTGTTAAGTCCTCAACTCGGGCTGGCATCATCAGCATCCCCCCGAGTATCTGTCTGTTGCAAATACAGTGGCACGCATGGCAAGTAGGGCATAACGCACGAGTACGTTGAAGCCAACGCCACTACTCTTGGCCTGCAGGACTTGGCGATAGTCCGCCCGACCTTTGGCCAACACCCCTCGGCAGTACCAAAGTCCGTCAGTAACCAAAGCTTGACAGACCTCGAGGCTCAGTCCTAACAGGGGTGCACCGTTATATCCATGATATAACCCGGACACCTCGGACATCCGACATAGGGTGCTACGAAGAATCTCCCTCCAAACCAAGTCCGAGCCAGTCCGGACCCACCTGATCACCTGCGAGTCCGACCAATGATGATCACCTCAGACCTTGGACAACCTTCCTTTCTCGTCAAACAATAGTCTTATTGTAACACCAGTTGTAGATCTTCTTGTACTCCGTTTTCGTTCGTCTTATTGTTCTCTTGACTATTCCTAATTAGTTACAATAAGGATCGTATGTATAAATACCTCCAGACTTCTGTACTATACCTTAGTTCGAATATCGACTTGTATTCCCACTCACTCTTGAACTCTGAAAACTTATCTTCTCCGAACCTCTGAAATAAAGGACTGACGATCGAGGAGGGTGCAACATTAAAGTTGAAGCCAAGTCCTTACGACTCCAAACACACGACTTGGACCGACTTATGTCAGCTCAGACCTGACGTGAACTTGGATGCTAACATGGGGGTAGGAAAAGGAACTCAAGAAAAGAGAGAAAACCCCTTATATGCATTGGACTGGCACTTGGAAAAAATACCTATTACATCCCAATATGCCTAAAGAATGATCCCATGCTCTTCTCCACTCAATTCACAGCAAGAATAAGCTTAGGACCTTGAGGGCTCGGTCCTAGTGGAGGGATACTGTTATGGCCCATGCCACCAATAAACCCACATTAATCCCCACAACCACCTGCACTATTTCCGGGACCTTTTTGACCATTCAAAGCCTGAACAATTGCTTTCCATGATTCTGTTGCACCAACCCAAGGTTCCAAAATCCTGAACCTCTGAGATTCTGAGACCAAGGTTCTGCTCCTTTGATAAATGACATGCAGGACCTGTTTTAGAACCATAAGCTGGTAACCCGAGAGCTGTGACAAAACTTTAGTGTGAAGAAAGTCCAATCAAGTTCTCCAACAAGATGACAGCAAGCTAATGCCTGTCCAGATTGATGTCTAAAAAGAATTTTTTAGAGGGGGCCTTGGCAGGTGACTTGTCAATTATGTGTAGGAATAATATTTTATGTTCGTGAACTATTATTCTACCCTTGCCTAGGATTATTTCCACAGATGTCCTATAAAATCTAGTTTAGTTCTTTTATGATTTTTTTACGTACCTTTTATATTTTGTCCAAGAAACTTTCCACTTCAGCAGTGGAAGGGCTTGAGGTTTACTCTCCGAGTGACCTCTGTCAATAGTCTTAGTGGTCGGCAACCTACTTAAGAGAGTGCTGGCAGCACTAAGTAATCCAGCAGGTTATGAGTGAAGATAAGCTTAGATTTTTACGCTACAGAACTAGTCTCTATTTATACTAATTCTAAGCTAATTATGTAACTCCCCAATAAGGCAAGGCTTTCCTGAAATTAGTGGAAGGGTGTGGAAAGGAATAGAAAGTCCTAGAAACCTGTGGCAGTTACGAGTCACCCTGTAGTCACTAATGAGTCACCCTATAGTCATTAATGAGTCACCCCATAGTCATTAATGAGTCATATTCCCATGGCTGGTGGTCTCATGACTGGTCAAGTCACGAAATATTAATAGTAAATAAGCCGAGGTTTTGGGCTGACCTTATGTGTAATCATTATTAAATAAACCCAGGAATTTGTTGTACAATCAGTCTTGATCCAGCAATTTGGCACCATTTTGCATGTGTAAGTGTTTGATGCCAGGCTGTGGGTCCTTGTGGGTCCAAAATAGAAATAAGCGAACAGTATAAGTATTTTTGGTGGATTTCCTTACGCTTGAAGTGCTTGATGGTTTAAGAGTTAATTACTTGGGGTAATTCACTCTTAAATGGCCAGCCAACATTATTATATATATATATTTGGTAGTCACTTTAGACTGATTTTCAGATTATTTTCTGAGTGAGAGAGGTTTGGATTCCTTTAAGCTGATCCCTGATTCGATGGCCCTTCCTATCTGTTAGAGAATCTCCCATTCTCCAACAGGACCATGGCATACCTCACTCTCTTGTTCTTCGTTCTGTATTAGCCCCTTGTACTCTTTCCTCCCCTTGTCTTTACTCAGCAAAAGTTAGTACAAGGACCAGATACATGTATATAAGACACCAGTCGACTGGAATATTCGCCAGATGAATATCGACTTAATTCTGCATTGTAGTTTCCGATTCAGTTCCAGTAAACTTTCCGACTTTCCAAAATTAGGGACAGACGATCGAGGAGGGTGCAACACATAAGTTGAACCCAAGTCCCTGTGACTTGGAACCACTCGAATGACTAGTTGAATTGCCTAATACCACAAACAGTCCCTAGCCCCCAGTGCTCCCATCTTTCCACCTTTCCATTTTCATCCGTGAACCCACAACCTCTAGTCCCTCTACCTCTGGAGTATGAACCCCCCCTCGGAAACCATTCGGAACCTCTGGAACCCCTTCTGGAAGTATCTAGCTAAGCACCAACATACAGATTTAACATATCTGTTAAAACCAAGGGGGCATCCCTCACATATACTACAATCTTCCCTTACATCTCCTACCATCCTCCCTCACTTCCCCTCACTCAGCACCTCCAGCCCTGACCCTCACATACTGAACATGCCTGATATACATGCATTGCACTTATATTGTATTGCACCACACAACCTACACAGTGCTGCAACATGCATGTACCAGATTCATGCTGCATATATATGCATGCACATACATCTCCACTCATGTCTGTCCCAAACATGTGACCAGTGACATGTGCCACTGATGATGCAATGCATGTGCCTTTGAGTAGGGCTGTGCATAGACAGATCCAGTACATAATAAACATGTATTTAGTCTACAAAAATTTAATCATAAAATTCCACTTTTCCTCTCCATATCTCTATCCTATATTTAGAATCAGTAATCTATAGTCTTGTCAAGCTTCAGGTACTGACGGACTTCGGTACTGCCGAGGGGTGTTGGCAAAAGGTCGGGCGGACTATGGCCAAGTCCTGCAGGCCAAGAGTAGTGGCTTTGGCTTCAATGTACTCATGCGTTGCACCCTACTTGCCGTGCGTGCCACTGGATTTGCAACAGACAGATACTCGGGGGGATGCTGATGATGCTGGCCCGAGTTGAGGACTTAACAGAAGAGAAGAAGGTAGAAGGGCCTAAGCCTAGTCGATACCCAGAATGAGGAAATATGTACATGCATGTCCTACTTATATAGGTTAAGAAGCGACATGTGGAATAAGGAATGTGGGACAATTAGGGAAATGCATGGGTCAGGCCAACCCGCACAGGTCACCGGGTCGGGTGTCCTTGGGTGTGGGTGCGGGTCAAGCCACAAGCACCCGTGACTCGGGCCCAACCCAGGGTATCAACTCCAACACGAACGCAACTTACGTGTACGTGCATGCACCGACACGAACACAATGCGACGAAAGCACTGTACGTGTATGTGACACCACAAACACAACGAATGCGCCATACGAGTCGTACGTGCCATATGCGCCATATGCACCGTATGTGCCGTACGTGTCGTAGGCATCGTACGCACTGTACGCACTGTATGTGTCATATGTGCCATATGCGCCGCACCTGCCGTACACATCGTATGCGCCGCACGTGTATGGGTACGGCGTGCATCCGACACCCATCGACCTATGGGAAAAAACCCATGGGTTGACGGGTTTGGGTTTCCCATGGGTCAGGTGCAGGTCACCCACATTTGGCCCGTGGGTGACCCGTGCCGTTCCCTAGGGACAATAAGGTATGCCGAGCATGCAGTCATTGTCCACAACGAGTAAAATTAGAACGAAGGAATGTGTCAGGCTCCAGGAATGCCGAGGAGTGGCCAAGTCCTGCAGGCCGGGAATAGTGGCATGGCTTCAATGTGCTCGTGCGTTGCGCCCTACTTCCCATGCGTGCCACCAATTTGGGACAGAGGGATACCTGGGAGGGTGCCGAGAATGTCGGCCCAGGTAAAGGACTTTAGACAGGAGGGGGGAAGACAAGAAGGCATAAACCTAGTTGATTTCCAGAAAGAAGAACCATCTACATACATTGGCTACTTATATAGGCTAATAAGTGAGATGTGGAACAGAGTGGCACAAGGAATGGAGAACAATAAGGTATGAAGAAACATGTGAAGGTATTGTCCACAATGATCAGGAATAGAACAAGGAATGTGGACAACAATAGAACAATAAAGTATGGCCGAGGACAAAAGAGTGAGTGAGAATAGAACAATGAGAGTGGCCAAACATAAAACAATAGGGCCACTGCTGAGTGACAACAAAGAGTGAATGTCCTGAGGGTAAACAGGCAAGGGGAAGGGCAGGGAAAGAAGGGGAATGAAGGAATGACAAAGGATAGAGGGGACAGGATGAGGAAAGTGAACCAAATGATGAGCCAAATGTACCAGACCGAGACCATGTACTGGCGAGGAATGACTTGTCACTGGTGTGTGGGACTAAAAGGCAAGGGTTGTTCGGTCGGTACTACTGAGTGAACCCGGAGCTTGGTATCAGGGGCTTGACAGAATGTAAATGGGCATAGAACAATAAAGGATAGGATAATAAGAATGTGACCGAGGATAGGACAATAGGAAATGCCCAATTATAAAACAAGGGCTGTAACCGAGGATAACACAAGGGCAGGAAGTCCCAAGGTGAGGCGGACTGAGGGGTGAGGAGTAGGTGTGGGATGGGAATGAGGAATGTGACCGATATGTGCATCGAGCCGAGAACAACTTCATTGAGTGACTTGTACTTGGTTACTAACGGAGTATTTTAGTCGGAACCGCTGAGTTACCGAATCCTCGGTATGTGTACTTGACAGTATCCCCCCCTTAGCGGCTGAACCCATGAAGCCGGTGGTCGGAGATTGAATATACGGTTCAGAACGCCTAAACATGACATCACGCGAAGGTTCAAATCTGGCGCCCTTTGCTTCTTTCCATTGTCTCCGAGACGCGTAACAGTAGTGCATCAGAATCGCCAGAAATGGAATACACGACAGATGTATGTGAGTTGGAGGAGATGGGTCGGGCCGATGGCACCTCGGTACTGACTACTGTGAGGGAGGTAGCCGAAGGATAAGTAGTGGATCCTGGGGCAGGGGGACAGCAGGTAGATGCTGTAGTCCAGGAAACCATCAAACAGTGGGTGGACCGAGAGTCCGAGGCCAGACAGGCCAAAATGGTCAGACAGATGGATACACGGGTGTCTGAGGAGCATGTGAGGAATAAAATCCTTGAGGACTTTAGGAGGCAAGGTGGAGCACCCATGGTCCAGGATGTGGGGGTTGTGGGAACTACGGAAATATCAGGAGTTCTGGAGGTTACTCCACCCAGAGGGGATGGGGGCATGGAAGTGAAGGGCGGAGGAGTGAATAAGCGGCCTAGAGTGGCCCAGGTATGTGCTGATGGTTTTTTCCACTTTATTGTTTATTGGTTTTTTTTCTTTTTGATTAGCAACAAGCGGCCGATGAAAAGCGGTCCCCAATTCTACCCCCTCTATGCAAGCAGTGTAAGAAGCGGGATCACAAGTGCAGCATCTTGGGGCTGGATTCCACGTGCCGGGAATGTAAATGGCGCAGGGTCGGGTGTAGTCTGGCTGTACCATGGGTATCCCGGGCCAAGAGTCTCCCACTCATTGTGGAGGATGATGATGAGGAAGATAGTGGTCGGGAAGGTGGGAGTCAGACCGAGAAAATGGAGGAACCATTAATGAAGAGGCCAAGGCGGGATGGTGCTGTACAGTCAATCGATCGTGAAGTGGCTCTGAGGCCCAGCGGGAGAGTGGTGACTGTGGAAGTCCCTCCGTTAGAGGTGTCAGGGTCTCGGTGTCTCATCAAGGTCTGGGAGGATCTGTTACAGGAGCAGATCCAGATGGGTCAAGTCCTTCTACACATGGTGGAAGGGCTTTGGATGGTTGGTCGCGCGATTGTGTCCTTGGGTGAGGATTGGTGCAGGGTGTTGGGAGGTTCGGGAGGTCCAGATGGAGGTGAGGTTAGGTCGGCAAGTGATGATGAAGGGGACAGGGAGAGGGAGGATAAGGGGAAAGGGAAGCGGAGGGAGGATGATGGTGAAGATAGTGAGGATGTTTAAAATTTGATATGAGGATTTTGTTAGAATTCTATATATATATTTTGAAGGTAGAAAGGAAATAAGAGAAGAAAGAACAAGTTGAATGTGCCGAGGTGTTTGGCAGGTCCGGTTGTTGTATATTGGAGGGAGAGAGGAGTGTTGGAGGTGGAGTTCATGATGATGGATGGTGGGGACTGAGCGGGTGGAGAAAGGATCGGGGAAGAGGGAGGATGGGATAGAAGATGGGGATGGTTGATGGAATGGAGGGGAATAGGGCTGGGACTGAGGGAGTGGAAGAAGATAGGGATGGAATGGGGGGTTTTTTGGAGAGGGATGTCTTCGGGAGGGGAGTTTGCGCAGTGTGAAAAGATTTCTAGCTGGTCACCACCCCCCCTTTTAGGTAGACGTCCCACCGTCTACTAAAGGTGTCGGCCTCTAGCCAAGAAGGACGAAAAAGGGGGTCGTATAGGTGTCAAGTCCATGTACCGAGACCCATCCGCCGGCAGTGCCGACCGAGCAATCATCCTATATCCACAACCAAGTGTCCACGTCGCATGCATAACACTTGGTGCACCAGTCATGGCTCGGCACATCCGCCATCCACACTCCTCAGTCCATTTCACCTCGGGACTTCCTGTCCTTGTATTATCCTCGGACACGACCCCATTGTTTTATACTCGGCCACTCCCTATTGTCCCATCTTGAGTCACAATCCTATTATCCTAACTTTTATTGTTCTATCCCCGCTTTGCATTCCTTGTTCTAATTTTGTTCGTTGTGGACAATGACCACATGCTCTGCATAACTTGTTGTCCCACATTCCTTATTCCACATGTCGCTTCTTAACCTATATAAGTAGGACATGCATGTACATATTTCCTCATTCTGGGTATCAAATAGGCTTAGGCCCTTCTACCTTCTTCTCTTCTGTTAAGTCCTCGACTCGGGCTGGCATCCTCAGCATCCCCTGAGTACCTGTCTGTTGCAAATACAGTGGCACGCACGGCAAGTAGGGTGCAACGCACGAGTACGTTGAAGCCAACACCACTACTCTTGGCCTGCAGGACTTGACCATAGTCTGCCCAACCTTTCGACAACACCCCTCGGCAGTACTGAAGTCCGTCAGTAACCGACGCTTGACAATAGGCATAAGAACCGCATATATGGAGTGAATGAACGGGAATGGATGGGGACGGACGGAAGGGACCTTGGCCAAACGTGCTGAATGACAACGCTGGCTGAGAGGTCCCAGCCAAAAACTTGCCAGCCATTCTGGTATACAAGCATGCACAAGGCAGTTGCATTGACTAGGGCTATTGGCCAAGCTTCTAGCGATGGAACAGGATCCTGGGTGAGGCTTTTGGAATAGTGGCAAGTGCCACCTGGACCAAGGCCATCGGGATGCACCTAAAAACATTAGTGGCTTGATGGATTATAATACTGCCCAATACCCTGTTAATCAACGGATTATAGCGGGTGAGCAAGTTGTGCCTGAATATTGCCGACCGATGGATCTAGTGACATGACTCACAGATGGGTGGACTAAATTTGTCCGAACAGAAGATCTAGTAACATGTGTATGTGTTCAGTAATAACTGAATTTTTTGCTGTACTGGATCAGAGAATTTCAAACAAAATTGAAGTAAAAGGGTGGTTGTGAACAAGTGCTGATTCTATCAGGCATATAAGATGGTTTCCCAAGAACATTCGGTACCAATGTCGGATGACAGAACAAGATTAAAATGAAGAGGAGAGGAAGACGTAGCAGCATTGAATGAACCTCATTACTAGTACCTGCCGAGTCAACGCAACTCTTGGTGTGCTCAGAGGCCAGTCGGATAGCGACCTAGTCTCCGTTTGCTGATGCTGAATTTTGAGCTTTAGCGTCTGGAGTACCAGTTGCCTGGGGGACAGGGTTGGGGGTAGTAGTTGCATGGGTTTTGCTTGTTTTAGGGCACCTGGCAATTTTGTGATTTTTTGTGCCACAAAAAAGACACAGATTGTTGATTATGTGTCTCTGTCGTTCAATTAGGAGGAGCTTGCTATTTTTGCTGAGGATTTTGGTGTGCTCGGGTTGATTTAGCTGGAATTGTTTACTGTCCTCATTTGTTGACATGTTTGTGTCGATGCTATTATTTCGTGAGGTCGTAATCATAAGTAAGGCACGGGAAGTAGTGTGATTCTGGGTATACTGTCAAGCTTTGGGTACTGACGGACTTCAGTACTGCCGAGGGGTGTTGGCAAAAGGTCGGGCAGACTATGGCCAAGTCCTGCAGGCTAAGAGTAGTGGCATTGGCTCCAACGTACTCGTGCATTGCGCCCTACTTGCCGTGTGTGCCACTGGATTTGCAACAGACAGATACTCGGGGGGATGCTGATGATGCTGGCCCAAGTCGAGGACTTAACAGAAGAGAAGAAGGTAGAAGGGCCTAAGCCTAGTCGATACCCAGATTGAGGAAATATGTACATGCATGTCCTACTTATATAGGTTAATGTCAGGAGCCAGATTCTGACGGACTTCGGGTCTGCCGAAAGGGTGTTGTCGAAAGGTCGGGTGGACTATGGCCAAGTCCTGCAGGCCAAGAGTAGTGGCGTTGGCTTCAACGTACTCGTGCATTGGCTTCAACGTACTCGTGCGTTGCGCCCTACTTGCCGTGCGTGCCACTGTATTT
>QLPG01005174.1:0-11217 GCA_003314385.1 Gomphus sp. MG54
TGCAAATACAGTGGCACGCACGGCAAGTAGGGCACAACGCACGAGTACGTTGAAGCCAATGCCACTACTCTTTGCCTGCAGGACTTGGCTATAGTCCGCCCGACCTTTCGACAACACCCTTCGGCAGTACCGAAGTCCGTCAGTATCTGGCTCCTGACAGCACCCTACTTTCTGTGCATGCCACCAATTTGGAATAGAAGGGATACTCAGGGGTGCCGAAGGTGCCAGCCTGAGTAGAGGACTTTACAGGGGAGAGGGAAGGTAATGGTCCTAAGCCTAGTTAAAACCCCAAATGAGGGAGTATGTACATATATGTCCTACTGTCAAGTACATGTACCGAGACCCATTTATTCGGCAGTGCCGACCAAGCGACCATCCTATATCCATGACCAAGTGTCCATGCCACATGCATAACACTTGGTACACTGGTCTCAGCTCGGCACATCCACCACCCACATTCCTTGTCTTCACCCTTCGGTCCGTCTCCCCTCAGGACTTCCTGTCCTTGTATTATCCTCGGCCATGACCCTATTGTTTTATAGTCGGCCACTCCCTATTGTCCTATCCTGACCATGTTTCTATTATCTTATCCCTTATTGTTTTATCCCCGTTTTGCATCCCTTCATTCTAATTTTATTCATTGTGGACAATAACCGCATGCTCTGCATACCTTGTTGTTTCACATTCCTTATTCCACATGTCACTTCTTAACCTATATAAGTAGGGCATGCATGTACATTTTCCTCATTCTGGGTATCGACTAGGCTTAGGCCCTTCTACCTTCTTCCCCTCTGTAAAGTCCTCGACTTGGGCTGGCATCACCAACATCCTCCCGAGTACCTGTCTGTTGCAAATCAGTGGCATGCACGGCAAGTAGGGCACAATGCACGAGTACGTTGAAGCCAACGCCACTACTCTTTGCCTGCAGGACTTGGCCATAGTCCGCCTGATCCTTCGACAGCACCCCTCGGCAGTACTGAAGTCTGTCAGTACCCGAAGCTTGACACCTACATATATAGGTTTAAGAAGCGACATGTGGAATAAGGAATGTGGGACAATAAGGTATGCAGAGCATGTAGGGGTATTGTCCACAATGAGTAAAAATAGAATGGAGGAATGTAAATGGGGATAGAAAAATAAAGAATAGAATAATAGGAATGTGGCCAAGGATAGGACAATAGGGAGTGACCAACTATAAAACAATAGGGTTGTGGCCAAGGATAAAACAAGGACAGGATGTCCTGAGGTGGGGTGGGTTGAGGAATAAGGAACGGATGGGATAAGATTAATAGATGGTGAATGAGGCAGAGTGGATGAGGGATAGGGACAAGGAATGTGAATGGTGGATGTGCCCAGCTGAGACTGGTGTATCAAGTGACTTGCATGTGGTGTGGACACTTGTACATGGATGTAGTCTGGCTGTTTGGTCGGCACTTGTTACGACTCGGTAAAGCCGAGGGGTCAGTCAAGTCCTGAAAACCATTTCAGAGTGGCTACACTTCAACGTGCTTGTGCGTTGTGCCCTGCTGTTCCATGTGTGCCACTGATTTAGACAGGGAGTAGGCTCGTAAGGATGCCGAGGGTGTCGGCTTGAGCAAAGGACTTTAGACAGGGGAAGGCAGATAAGGGGGTGAAAACCAAGTTGATATTCTGAGTGAGGAACTATCTACATTCATCCGCTACTTATATGGGTTAAGAAGCAAGATGTGGAACACGGTGACATAAGGAATGGAGAACAATAAGGAATGAAAAAATATGTGGAGGCATTGTCCACAGTGATCAAGAATAGAATAAGGAATGTAGGCGAGAATAGAATAATAGAGTATGGCTGAGAATAAAATAATGAAGGAATGGGTGAGAATAGAACAATGGAAATCGGCCGAAGATAAAACAATAGGGCCGGGACTGAATAATAATAGAATAGTAAATGTTCTGGGGCAGAATGGGTAGGAGAATGGATGGGGAATGAGAGAATAGTGAGGGGTGGAAGGGAGAGGGTGGGAGAAGTAGTCTAGATGATGTACCAGATGTACTGAACCGAGACCACATGATAGTGAGGATAGTATGGGTAAAGGTCAGTCGGTCGGTTGGTATTAATGAGTGAACCGGAGCTCGGTATTGTGGGCTTGACAGCACTGCCAAATTACTGGACACTTGGTACATTTACTTGACAGTTTTGAGGATTGCATTTGCTGACTGCGTAAGAGTTAGGGTAAACCCATGACTGGCTGATACTGTAATAAATGTAACAAGAGTTTTTTCCTCTTGAACTATAAGCCTCTGTTTTGTAGAATTGAATTTGAGCATTGATGATCCTTTATCATTGATGCATCTACTAAGAGTATTAAAGTCTACTTCAAATTTGTGAGCAACTTCTCACAATGATTTCTTGGTTGAATAACCTGCCTGCCCCTCTTTGTACACTTTAACCACATTAGAAAGCCTTTGCTCATTAGCAAGGTGCCTCTTTTGATTCTTGACATTCTCTGATAGACTCCTGCTTAGCATTCTGCTTCTTTTCACATGCAGTTTACATGTTGATGATGATGAGAAGAGATGGGAATGTGCATATGTATTATTAAATGTTACATGTCACACTTTGGTAGCCCCAATATTGTTGTGGTCAGGTTAAGGTCAATTTAGGTCAAATCCCACTTGGAGTTTTTGTAATTAGCAATAGGAGTTGTATAGCTTCCCTAATGTGAACACTCTATGACAAAATCTCTCAGAAAAATTGAGCAATCACTGATTTAAGATTGCATGTTATCAAAATTGAGTAAATTTAGATGAAAATAAATTCCTCCTGAATGCAATTCTTCTCCCTCCCTTGTGTGGTTTGGCTTAAATGTTGCTTATATATAGTAGATTCTATGTGCAAAACCCTGTATCACTGGAATGAGAATAGACCTGGAAAATCCATTTGTATCAAGGAGGTATCCTGTATCAAGGAAATCTACTATACTGTACATGTAGTAATTACATTCAGCCTTTGTGTCCATCCCACAGATGTCACATTATTCAAGAGTTGTAGGCATTGGTGCTGAGAATTTGATGGCCTCTTGAATAATCTGCGCTTTATTTTGTAATGTTGGGGATCTATGAGAAATTCACGAAGGAAGGCACAAAAATATTCACACAATTATGGTCAGTGTGACAAATATGGATAACTGAGTTAAATGGACATAGGTCATGTATAGGCAAGGAGCCATGGAGAGCAGATTATGGAGAAGGGCCACAGCGGCAAGTATACAGTCTCTTGTAGACCTCTCCTCCTCGCTGAGCAGACTGTGGAATGCCTTTTTCATGATCAAGAGAGAAGCCAGACTGGTGAGGGTGTCAACTGTGGTGGAGAAATGCCCAAAATATCTATTCATAGAGCGTAGTTACCCGTTAGGTTATGCTTGACTGTGCTATGTCCACCAAGCGTTTAAAGCATTTACTATAAGTAGCTCAGCATGTACTATAGTAAAAACCACTGGTAGAAAGCCCAGCCACTCTGTTGATGAGTGCTCATTTTAGTGGCCATTGAGCCAATGTCTGTTCCGTTGAGTTTCCCTTTGTTTCTTATCCCTCTCCCACATGCTTCTAGAAACTGTTCCAGCCACCGCCCAGGACCCCCATCCCTATGGCCAATATATCGCAGTGAAGCTTATTTGAATAATCCATCTGACTGTTCAAAACTCATGAACTGACTTCAGTGGGTTATGGAGTGCTGGGCTGAAAATATCCGTGGCTGTTCTCAATCTCTAACATTTATTAATGTCAAATGAGTCAGGTATGAGAACAGCCCAGAGGAAAATAGAGTTATCAGAAATGATGATTTATGGCAGAGGAAATTAGCAGTAGATAGGATTAAGAGCTACAAGAACAACCTGACCTGAACTATATCCAAAACATGCTTTGGATTTAGAGAATGAATATGGGTAAAACCCAAAAAAAACAAGGGGGAAATAGCAAGGTATGACCGGAGGGAGGAGAGGGTCTGCATGAATCCAGTCCACGTTTTTTTCCTGGTCAGGAGAAGAGCCAGCTGGTGAGCGTGTCAACTGTATCAGCCGCCTCCTGGGACCTACGTCCCTATAGCCGATATCTGGCACTGAAGCTCATTTGAATAATGCATCCGACTGTTCAAGACTCTTGAAATGACTACAGTTAGCCATGGAATGCTGAGCCAAAAATATCTGTGTCTGTTATCAATCTCTAAATTTAATTAATGTCAAATGAGTCAAGTATGAGAACAGCCCAGAGGAAGCTAGAGTAATCAGAAAATTTAGGAGAACAATAATATCTTTTCAGCATTATATGATTTACTGGAAAGAAAATTAGGGGTGGACAGGATTAAGATCTACAATAACAACCTGGCCTGAACTATATCCAAAACATGCTTTGGATTTCGAAAATGAATGTATGAAAAAGCCACGAAAATCAGGGGGAAAATAGCAAGGTACGAACGGAGAGTCTGTAAGAATCCAGTCCTTATTGAAAGATAGGGACACAAGATGCTCCTTTGGGGAAACGAGTTGAAATGCACCTGGGAAGATGTGGGTAACTCGGCTTCTGTCTGGCAATGCGATGGATGCAGATTCGGCCAATGGAGTCCATTCGCTGGTGATGAAATTCCAGATATGGACTGAATCATGTAATGAACCCGAGACGACTCGAGTTCCACCAAACAAGAAGGCAACGGATGTCACAGAAAAGCCATCTCCCTCGAGTGTATGTTCTGCTATCCCTGTAGTTATATTCCATATCCGGACTGAACCGTCTTTGGAGCCAGACACAACATGTGCACCATCAGCCGAGAAAGCAACACACCGCACTGTATCTGAAAGTCCCTCAAGAATGTGGCTAACCTTCCCTGTTGTGGCATTCCAAATCCGGACAGAGTGGTCCTCCGAACCAGAAACCACATGTATCCCGTCATGCGAGAAGGCAACGCACCACACCGGACGTGAATGGCCCTTTAGTGTGTGCTTTAACTTGCCTGTAGCCTGACTCCATATCCGCACCGACCTGTCGTCCGAACCAGAGGCGATTCGCTTACCATCAGGGGAGAAAGCCACACAATTCACTTCATCCGCATGACCCTCCAGGACACGCTGGACCTCTCCGGTGCTGGCATTCCAGAGCCGAATTGAGTTGTCTTTAGACCCAGAAACAACCTGTGCGCCATCAGGTGAGAATGCTACTGACCACACGGCACTGGAATGTCCCGTCAGACGGCGATTTCTCTTGTCCGGAATCACATGCAAAACATGGGATATCTTGGATGAGATGCGTGATCTTTCACGTGAGACTGTACTCAGTCGGCGGTCTGTCTTTAATTCGCTCACATTCCAAATCCGGACAGAGCAATCCTCTGACCCAGAGACGATCCGTGTCCCGTCACAAGAGAATGCAACAGACCACACTCCACTGGCATGTCCCTTCAGCAGGTGGTCTATTCTTCCCGTCCCCGCATTCCAGATGCAAATCGAAGAGTCAGCCAAGCCAGCCACGATTCGTGTTCCCTCAGGGGAGAAGGCAACCGACGTCGCCACGCTCAGTTGACCCTCCAGTATCCGCTCCATGTCCCCGCTGGTAGCACTCCAGATGCGGACTGAATCGTCATTGGAACTGGACACGACACGCGACCCGTCTGGCGAGAAAGCGACAGAATTAACATCATGTAAATGACCATCCAATATGCGCTCTATCTCTCCTTTTTCTCCATTCCAGATTCGCACTATCGAATCTTTCGACCCAGACACAACACGTGTACCATCGGGCGAGAAAGCCACAGACCACACCCAATCGGAATGCCCCTCTAGTTCCCGCTCTGTCTCCCCAGCACCCACACTCCAGATCCGGATGGACTTCCACGACCCAGACACGATACGCATGCCGTCAGGTGAGAAAGCCACAGAAAACACTGCAAGCGAATGTCCCTCATATATGTGCACCGTCCCTCCTGTATTTGTATCCCAGAGCCGCACTGACGCGTCTTCCGAACCAGACACGACACGTGTCCCATTATGCGAGATGGCCACACAACGTACCGGGCCCGAATGCCCCACTAGTATGCGTTCCAACTCGCCCGTAGCCGTGTCCCAAATACGAACAGACTTGTCCTCTGACCCAGATACAATTCGACTGCCGTCACCAGAGAACATGACCGAGGTTACCTCCGCACGGTGTCGCATGACATGCTCATATGTCAGCCCCCATGAATCTGTCAGACCCACGACGACTTTAGCTTGAGGTACGCTGCATAAAGATGTCGCATATTTCTGTCGGAGTAGGGACCGTTTAGGAATCCATGTCAATGCCGAGCGATAGGTGTTGAGGCAGTGATGGCTTATGGCCTCGGAGCCCATCTGGAGGCATCGACGAGCATCATCGAACAGCAACCCATGATTATTGTGCGTTATAGGATATTTCTAACAAATTGGTGAGCTAGAATTCGTCTCGGAATGGTGAACTCACTGATATTGCTTCTTTTGCCTTGCGCAGAGACTTGACACCGGATTCTAGCTCGCCAAATGCACTCAGGCACTCGAACCAGTGCAATATATGGTTATCCGCGAATTCAGAAACAGCATCGAGCATCGTTGACGGTTCAGCAGGGGACAACGCTTCAAGAAGATGAAATGCCCAATGCACGCACGAGTATCGGAGGGCCTCTGGAATGACAGCAGGATCCGTGATTTCATGGGGGAGTGTCTGACTCCTATCTTCAGCCAAATCACAAATATTACGACGAAGCGATTTATTCATGCGTCCAAGACAGCTGATGGTCAGGTTATGCTGTGCATCCAAAACATCTACTCTGTGCGCTAGACAGCGCTTGGGATCGACGATGAACTCACGGAATGAGGCATGAAAGATGGTGACATGTCCATCATTGGTAGAGGGAATATGGATTACCGAATGAAATCCAGATAGGGCAATCTGAACTTGATCAGATGTCTTCTCTAACAAGGAAGCAATCCCGGCAATGGTCAATGGGGTTTGAACACAGACCACCATGGCAAGCAAGTCCTGTCTCGCTATCTTTTCTTTGTCAATCAGCAGATTCCTGAATGCCCCGTCCATAATCAAATTGTAGAAACTGTCCAGAGACGGGAGAGGGAACGCCGAGCGTATAAGTTCAGTTATACGCGTCCTGGGATCTACGTTCGTTTCGCCAATATACCGCACGGCGGTGGCAGCGTATATGAATAATCCATCCGACTGGTCTAGAAGACTCTTTACTTCAAATTCGGCTGGCCAGGGAAGGTTAGGCTCGGAATAACCACGCTTGGTTGCTATTTTGGACAGTGATGATCTCAGGTATGTTTCAATATCGGTTTGTTCATCGTCTGTTAATGATCCTCTATGAAGGGAAAATACTTGAAGAGAAGTTGCAGGACTATGAAGGAAGGATGCTGTGATCCATGTCTCTGGTCGGCTTGTAATGAAGAATTTCAAAGGCAGGTCTGCTACACCATAAAGGATCGTCTTTACCAACAGTTCTACTCTCCTAGGTTCCAAGCATTCGTCCAGAGCATCTATAACAACAACACTATCAAGTGGATATTCACTTTTTGTGATGAGCTTAATGGGATCTATCACCAGAGACTTGAACTGGTCAGAAAGTGAGTTGAGATTGGCCACATCAGGTGTGTTTATGAGGAAGTCATGCATTACTGCTTGGATCCTGGGATTATATCGAGAAAGCATGTTGGCAATTGTAGGAATGATCCGTGTCGCATCAGTTAATGCTGAGCTTGAGCGAGAACAAAAAAAGCTGGCTCCAAGGATCTTCTGCTCATCCAAACGCTGGCTGAGAGTGTGAGCGATGCTTGTCTTTCCGGTTCCCAGCTGACCATTTAGCCAGTAGACCTTTGGAGCTGATGCATCGTGCGCCCATCTCTCGAGGTCTTGCAAGATCCGTACACGCGTGTTTTCCATGCACCCGGGAAATTCGACAGTTTCAGCGGCATTGCGTGTGTTGTAAGATGCCCGTTCAGCAGGCTTGAGAAACCCTAAAACATCGACCTGGGGATCTGAAAAAATGTGAGGATGGGTGTGAGAAGCTCTAAATGGTCACCGCACTTACTATTGGTGATCGGTATATTGGTGATCGGTATATTCACGTCACCTCTTGCATCTGTAAGGGACGAAGAAAATGTTTCAGCTCTTGGAGTCTGAGTCATGGTTCAACAAGGGCTCACTGATGGTGACATTTCTCCAGTCAAGGTTTATGGCCCCCGACGAAGACGTAGATTGTGGATTGGAGTGCACGAGTTGGGACATGAGAGTGTTTTGTAGCTGCCTTACACGATATTGGTGTCGATGGTGAACGTAGAGACGTGGGTATGTGCACTATAACTTCCCAGGCCAAGGCGATGCCAGCGTCAGATTGACAGCTGGCGAATAGAATTGTGCGCGTGGCCATACTACGCGTCTCATCCAGTGTTTGGCACCAGTCTGGTTCTCCAGGCTGACTGTGATTTTCGCTACCTTGTCAGAAAATTTTCCGAAGTATAGTCTCATTTATACATGCCAGTTCACTAAATGCAAATAGAATTATGAATTGTTCATCTGGTGCCGCCAGACTACTAACGAGGGCTGTACGCACAGCACTGGAAGCAATTCTGTTGGAAGCAATTCTGTTGGAAGCAATTCTGTTGTTAGCTTGGCAGATATTGTCCTCGATATAATACATCAGTATGACAAAGTGTATGGGTACTGCGGCCTAATTAAAGAATTATCAAGGTCTATTGAATAAGAAAGAGCTTTGCAAAAGATAAACGCTTACCTGGAATGGATGAAATATGACCCAGAAGGAGGATACCCAAAGGGAGGTGTATATGAAATTTTATGGTTGGAATAGTAGATGGAAATAGCAAACTGGATATGGGATCAATAAGGGTAGGCTCAGAGTGCTCAGAGCTACTTATAGGAATGACGAGTGACCACGGATGGTGGTGCATTTGTTATTTGAAAGGCAGCGCTGCTGCTTGTTTTCAGATTACTATGGCATGGACAAAGAAAAATGAGGTGGACGTAGAGTCGACGAGCTGCTCAGCGACATCACAAACTGGGTTGCAGTAGCTGATAGATTGATGTGTCCCAACAGTATATGTAGTATGATAGGTAGAAGAGTCAGCATTTACCTTGCAAAACTTGCTTCGTTGAATTTGTGCTAAACTACCATTTGAAACAAGCATGAGTTGCATGACAGCAGAATATTGATGTACAGGGATGACCTACCAAGACTATGCATGCCTCAAAGTAAGCCTGTGAATCCATGATCAAGGTTTGGCATGGCTGAGGGCATGATGTTATATTTGGGCCATACCAACACTACAGACAGGGGTCAAAGACTAAAATTGTGTTTCCTATTATCATAGAAAACTCACACTCAGCTACTTAATGGATTCAGTTATATTTGCTCTGCCTTCTCACATTCAGGTGCTGACTTTACCTCTATCAGTGGACCTTGCCAACTCAATACCCTCATCTTTGCTTTCTATCCAACCTTCCCCCACCATCAAGTAGTGTAATGTCACAAGTCTTTCCCTCCAATCCAAGTTCCACATCTTTGTTGAGGGGAATATGCCAAGACTGGAAACAAATCACCATTGGTGAGTGTGCTTGCTGATTCACAAGGTTGGACTCCAAGACCTGAACAAATTCACATTTTCTACTGCACATGCAAAGTGTGATATCAATATATCCACCCACCAACAGTATGTATAGTAATCACATTCAGCCTTCATGTCCATCTGTCAAGTATGCATACCGAGAACCATCCACTTGGCAATGCCAACTGAGCAACCATTCTATATCTGCGACCAAGTGCCCACACCGCATTCATAAAAACTTGGTACACCAGCCTCGGCTCGGTACATCCACCATCCACACTCCTCACCCTTTGGTCTGCCTCACCTCGCAACTTCCTGCCCTTGTGTTATCCTTGGGTACAGCCCTTATTTTATAATCAGGCACTTCCCATCATTCTACCCTTGGCCACTTCCTATTATCCTATCCTTTATTGTTCTATTCCCGTTTACATTCCTTCATTCTAATTTTACTCATTGTGGACAATAACCGCATGCCCTGCATACCTTGTTGTTCCACATTCCTTATTCCACATGTCACTTCTTGACCTATATAAAGTAGGACATGCATGTACATATTTCCTCATTCTGGGTATCAACTAGGCTTAGGCCCTTCTACCTTCTTCTCCTCTGTAAAGTCCTTGACTCAGGCCGGCATCATCAGCATCCTCCCGAGTACCTGTCTGTTGCAAAACCAGTGGCATGCATGGCAAGTAGGGCACAATGCACGAGTACATTGAAGCCGACGCCACTACTCTTGGCCTGCAGGACTTGGCCATAGTCTGCCCAACCTTTCGACAACACCCCTCGGCGGTACCAAAGTCCGTCAGTACCCAAAGCTTGACACCATCCTGTAGATGTCACATTATTCAAGAGTTGTAGGCATTTGACAGTGAGCATTTGATGATCTTTTGGATAATCTATGCTGTGATTTGCAGCATTGGGAATCCACCATAAATTCATCAAACAAGTCATGAATAATGTTGACATAATGTTACGTCCTATGCCCCCAACAAACCCTTTTTTTTTTTTCATTTTATACGACCTCAGGATAACCTATGGTGGTCACTACCCTCGCTGTACCTAAAGAAGGGATGGCCTTCCTCCTCTCTCCCTGAGTCTCCCATCCCGCTATGTCCTCAGGTGGGCGAAAGCATCGACGACGGATCCATTCCCCCGTCGACCCGGCCTCCTTGAGACTGTTTATCGCCCCACCTTCGATCGAAGTAAGGTACTCTCTCGCTCCGGTTGTTGACTACATGTGGTATGTCTAACATCGTAAGTGCCCGGCTGCCTAAGCATGCCTGCACGATATATGGGACTGCTACAGCTGAAAAAGAGAAATAAAGGGAGGTGAGGTCCATAGCGCGTTGCTCTGTCGCCTTGACCGCTATGTTGGGCTTTGTCCCCTTGTTCCCGCCGATCCAGGTCAGTATGTGTCGTCGCGCGAGCTGTTAGTAGGTATGTGATTGTGGTTGTCCTGGTGTTGTATTCTGACATTTGGGTGGTTGGCTAGTCAACAGCTCTGTCGTTAAGTAGTGGTGTGATGGGAGACATCGCCGAAGATGTCATCCAGCCGTTTTGTGGCAGCTACATAACATAATAGTGCTGTCATCCCTTGTTTGTTTCC
>QLPG01005184.1:0-18390 GCA_003314385.1 Gomphus sp. MG54
TTTGATTGATGTATCCGTGGGAACGATGTGGCTGAACGCATAGGCTGGGAATTAGATGGATGGCCTTGTTATCCGGCGTAGTATCCTTCCGCAGCTCGAGGAGTGAAATCGTCTAAATTGCCTATATTGAAATATTCACCAAAGTATTTTAAAGACCTACACGAATGTCGCAACCTGCTTCACCACAACGGACTTTATCTTCAGTGCTTTTATTGACTTCCTCAATTGGATAATTACGAACTACATAATAGATTTCAAACTTATCAGAGTGAGATGGAAGTTCAGATACTTGGTCCTTTGGATACGCTTTTTCCATCAATGTATCTGGAGTACTCGCGCAGTCTTAGAAGTGACTTTTTCTCCTGAGTAAATTTTATAATATATAGCAAAGTCCCTGAAATATCCATTGACCCTGAATTCCAAAATATTCTGCACATGCCCTGCAAAGCTTGTCGTCTGCGAATCTCTCATGCAGTTCCCTCTAGCCAGCACTTGTGCCTACCAAGCGCACTTCGCTGGGAATATATTTCACTGTCCCGCTTCGCCCTCTGCATCTTCGCGTGAAAGAATCAAATTTTGATCAAGTAAGGTGATCTAATTTTACTAAATTTCCAAAAGTTGCACCGCTACCGAGCGGCATCAGATTTTCAATCAGGCGCAGCAGAATGCAAAGTTCTTGTTTTGAGGTATGTGGTCATTTCGAAGCAACCCAGTTCTCCTAATAGCCTCATGCGTGGCACTTCGCACACCGATTCCAGGGACGAACTGACCAAAGAATTCTGATAAAATCGTGATTTACCACGCATGTTTGAATAACAACAGTACCCCTGAACAAGTCACTTGACAACAATATCATCAAAGATCTTGTACCCGATTCCTTGACTGGGAACCATGGAACAGCTGCCACCAAATTTAATGATGCAATTTCTCAGACTTCCAGCTTGAAAAATGGCAAGACCAAATGATAGGGATGTTAGGTTTGGAGTGGGCATGGAGGTAAAATTGAGATAAATCCTGTAAAGTGACAAGAATTGAGAACAAGGGAATTCTTTCAAAGAAAGCGAAATCCCTGCAACAATTGCAGAAAAAATCAAAAAATAATAATTTGTAATCATCGACTCAAAGTACAACTCAAGCAACCTTAATCATTAGCTGTTCTGTGGATTTGACATTGTGGGTTCAATGGTTCCATAAAACAGCTAATGGCAAAGAAACTTGTATCTAGTATAACTTTGGAGTCTTTGGATAATCCAGATACCATATGTGAACCATGTATTGCTGAAAAACAATCCAGAGTTATTAACAAACCAGCAACAAACCATGCTACTAAACCTCTGGAACTTATTCATACTGACTTACATGGTCCAATGCCTGTGCAATCACCAGAGGGATAAAGTACGGAGTTACGTTCATTGATGATGCCATTAGACTGGTTGGAATCTTACCTCTAATTAATGTAGGACTCAGGTACCTTCGATGCATTCAAAGTCTTCCAGGCATATATAGAAAAACAATCTGGATTGAAGATAAAAGAACAGCATAATAACAAAGGCTCAGAGTACAAGAATACCATCTATGACAGGTTCTGTACATCTCAAGGGATTTTCAGACATCATATCATATGCAATGACCTACACCACAATAGAGTGGCAGAGGAATATAACTATAGCTTTGAAGAGGGGGAAATAACAATTATCAATGAGTCACATCTGCCTCCTTCCTTCTGGTAATTGTAGTCTCTACCCTTGGTCACACCAGAAACAGATCTCCAGCTGCTACTCTTGGGAGGTATATACCATATACCAGGTTCTTTGGGAAAAAGCCGGATGTGTCCCATTGCATGGTATTTGGGTGTACATCCTATGTGCATGTGCAAAAGGACCAGAGGACGAAGCTCCAATCTGATACACAAAAGTGTGCCTTCATTGGTTACCCTACAGACAACAAAGGGTGGTTATGTTCCAATTCATTAACCAACAAGACTGTGATTAGCAACTCACCCCAATTTGATAAAACCTGCCCTTCAAAAGACCACCAATAATCTTATGCCTTGTATACCACCACAAACCCTCCCCCTGAGCAGTGTTCCAAATTAAGGTAAGTAAACTCCTTACTTTTTCTCAGATAATCTCAGCTCCAGCTAAAACGGCGGTATACTATCTAGTGTACCACAAATGCTAGGGCGCTGAAGCACTTCAGTTGAATCACTCACTCACTCACTAATCCAGTAAATTTGGGGATATTATTGTGGTCCTCTGTAACTTGCGGTCCTTATGGTTCGAGAAATTCATAACATACATACTTTATTTCCGATGGGTGCAGGGGAAGTGTAGAAATATAACAAAGTTCAAAGTACCTGGGAAACATGAAAATAATGCTTTCAAACTATGAACGTGAATATTGGAGGTTTCTGCTTTCGGTCGTCCTAATGGTCTGGAACATTCTGAATCAGGAATTTGAAATTATTAACAGTATAATAAACATGCAATGCCATGATATGTGAATCGCATTAACGGTTTTGCCCTCGATTCCCAATATTCGATGAAAAAGACGCCATGAAGATGGACGAAATGTATAAAACCTTGGTGAGGGATTGATACTGAGGCAGCACATTACAATGCAATTCTCAGCCTTCTTATCCCTCGCTCTATTACTTGTGGCAACTGCTGCCATGGGGGAAAGCATTCCAGCGACCAATCCAAAGTCGAACTCCATGTTTGCCTTGGACGGTTGTTCGTATCCTTACGGTAAATATTCTCAAGTCATCTAATTTACTCAACATCCACTTACTCTACAAACCTCCTTATAGCCCAATGTACCCCCACAATATGCTGCTATTTCGATGACACGTGTGTACGTGGCTATTTGGCGTCACAAACATGAGCAATAGAATTGAATTATGTATATTGAAATGTAGTGCTCAAATGGATCTTGCTGCCCATCCGGGTACATTTGTTGTAACAATGGTTTCTGTAAGTGTTCTCTTACGACCAACGATGGTCATGGAACAGACATCAACTCTGGCCTGTTTTTTTTAGGTTGCCCCGATGGCTCTACATGCGTTCCAGGGACCACGTCTTGCTCCACCTAACAATTTGGTTGGAAACTCCAATTAGCAGCCTGCTCACTGTCGCTGATTCATTAAGGTTGGCACAAGGAAATTATCGTACCTTAACAAGTTATATCACCTTCGACTCCGTATGTACGTATTGCAGTATGATGTAACAAGAAAATACATACTTGCGGCCGGTGGGTGCGGTGTGAAGTATACGGTCTGAGTGAAAATTCCTTGAATCTTGGAGGATGACTGTCTCCTCGGGGACCAAAAACTCACACAAGTCCTTGATCATCCAATTTATTGAGTAATTGCCTTATGAATAACGTGTTAGTGGTGAACCGTTGATACCAAGGTAGCAGCAGGGAGGCCAAGGCATTATGGCTCAATTGGGTCTAACACGTGGGAAGGTACTATGGAATTGTTAAGAGAGGGAAAAGCACGAATTTCATGGTATGTAATCCAACCAGAGGAGGAACGTTAAAGAAGTGGAACTATCCACCGAACCGGACATTTCATTTATCTGGGACAACGATTCCACACATGGCCACATGAACTTGCAAGTTAAAATTAGAGGTTGAATGTTACTTTTGCAAAAGGTGATACCTAACAAATTTTTGGGAACCCAATTTTTTTTCTTTAAGTTTCAAAAGTTTCACGGATACCTGCAATTTTCTCATGTTCCTTTCGAGGTTGAATGTTACTTTTGCAAAAGGTGATACCTAACAAATTTTTGGGAACCCAATTTTTTTTCTTCAAGTTTCAAAAGTTTCACGGATACCTGCAATTTTCTCATGTTCCTTTAAATGATTTTGTATACCTGTTGTACTCGTACTTGACTCGTGTTTGCTGCCTCCGGAACCCCGAAACTTCCATTTCGTCACAACAGGTACAAACAGACAAACAAACTATGAAATCCATGAGAAATTCATGTTGTCAACTAATGTTTTTCTTATGACTTTTTACGTTTCAAAGGAAAGTTTTAACGAAACCTCCAATTTTTTCATGTTCCCCGAGA
This sequence comes from Gomphus sp. MG54, assembly GCA_003314385.1. Lineage (NCBI taxonomy): Eukaryota > Fungi > Basidiomycota > Agaricomycetes > Gomphales > Gomphaceae > Gomphus > Gomphus sp. MG54. The sequence goes on from QLPG01005184.1 coordinate 4,074, forward strand.
TGAATCTTATAATCACTTTAAGGATTATATCATTCTTCCGATGTTTTTATTTTTATTTTTATTTTTATTTTGTATGCCTGTTGTGCTCGTACTTGACTCGTGTTTGCTGCCTCCGAAACCCCGAAACTTTCGATTTCGTCACAACAGGTAAACACAGACAAATAAACATTGAATCCATGAGAAATTCATGTAGTCATTCTTAATAAAAATCTCTAAGAATATTATGCAAATTCTAACAATCTACTAATAATTTCCAACAATAATCCTGGAGAATGTCATTCCCCTTATGTTGCCAGAATTATGTAAGTATCTCTATTACGTAAAAACGACAACTATGCTGTGTTGTCTGACATTTTTCCAAGCCCGAAAATTTTCTATGCCTCTAGTACGCATTTGTTCCTAAAGAAAGGTTCTGGCTACATGTGACCATGAACTTATATAGACGAACAGCAAGGTTTAATAAGGAAATGGATGATTATGTTATCCCCTATCCTGGAACTTTCTTCAACCCGGATGAGTTTCCGTATCACGACGGTACGGCAACGGGTAATGGTGGTCTGTCCAGAGGGAGAGACGAAGCACGTTGGACGATGGTATGGAGGACGGAGATGAATCTGTGACACAGCAAAGGGTTTTAGCCCTTCCCTTAAAGCTACGTTTTAAGGGATTTTGGACTCGAATGGCTGAGAATATCACAACAAAGTCTGAGAGCATATAGAGAACATCCTACTGGAGCGAAGTTATCCGATATTTGCACCATTGCACTCGTTTTCAACACAAACTCACCCATCCTTCGTACATTGGAGTCGGAGCCCCACTCAACATATGCCGAGTTAAATTACACGTTCACACTCGAATTTCAAATCAGAAAATGATTTTTAATATGGCTGGGTTAGTAAACCGGAAATAGCATGATCAACTACCTACGGAGAGGTATCGATGAACCTATGGCACATGAGTTTTCTACGTACTATCGTGCGGACATGTCACCGTCCATGATGGAAAGTCGGTCTGACTTTGATAATGAGTCGCTGAAAATCCTATATGCATTCCTTGACCTGATGAATCTTAGTTGCATCGATCGGATTGTTTGGCGATGAATACCAATATGTATCCATATATTGTGCCTGTACCTTCCCTGCACACGTGCACGATAAGGTCGATGACGTCAATGCATGAATCGGGAGACTATAAATACTTGGTACAAGTTCTTCAACATTCAAGATGCGCTTCTCGACGGTATTGTCTTATGCTCTCCTCATTTCCGCTACTCTTCTTATTTCCGTTAGACCCGCTGCCGGAGAAGTGGGTTATTCAGCTTTTGCACTAAAGGCAAAACCAAACTTCGCTCTTACATGTTCTTGTGGCTGGAGTGATTGTTCTTGACTTGTTTGTAGAAGATAGTCCAGCTAACTATATATCCTTATGGTAGGTGAGTGTTCCCCCAGTGTAGGAGGAGGGTGCTGCCTTGCTGGGGATGTATGTGTATGTATCACACATTGCGCTGTCTACCGTGATTATATCATTAATTACAATCTTTATGACGCAGTGTACTCTTGGCTGCTGCAATGAAAATGAAACCTGTTGCGGAGCATCCAGTTGCTGTCCTCAGGGCTATGGCACATGTTGTCCCTACGATGGTGTATATTGTATGTCCTTTTTGAAAAACATAATCATTCTTATGACGCAGAGATATCTTCTGAATCGCGCACCTCCTCTCCTCAGGTTGCGAAGATGGTTACCACTGTGCACCTAACGGCACATGCATCCCTTAATATATTCCTGGAGTTTGGCGAAAATAATCTCGAATACACCGTATGTCTATTATTGCACAGATGTAAGGCTCAAAGTTGTTGGAGATCAAAATGCCAAATCTTCTTCGAATACAGAAAATCGTCCCTTCTACAATCATTGGGGTTATACCGTTACTTATAGGGTCCAAAGTGTCCAATGTGGAAATGCATAACATCATGACACTTCTGGGCCCTTTATCCACCACCTACGAGCTAATTTACAATTCAGAAGTCTTGGATTCGGTTCCAAAATATGACGAAAATGTGAGGATTCCGGAAATAAGGGCGGTTAAGCTAGAACTGGCTTACCTTCATTTGTGTCAGATATTCAATTGATTATGCGTTGATTTTCTGTCAATTTTAAATAATGCAATGTAGGAATTATCACAATAGATAATAATAATTCCTTCTAATCTTGGTTGTCCATTGGATCGAGTACACTCTCACGTGAAAGACCACGCAACATATCTCTCCTTTTTCATGCGATTCCCAGGAAGAGAGAACGTCGACTGACGGGACATTCCAGTGGAGTGCGGTCAGTGGCATTCTCACTTGATGGCGCAAGGATCGTTTCTGGGTCATCAGAAACCTCAATTCGGGTCTGAAATGCCAACACTGGAGAGCTGGAGCGGGTGCTGGAGGATCATGCAGAATGTGTGACTTGTGTGCGGGTTCGGATTCCTTTGCACCCGTCCCTGGGCCTGGACTGGGCCCAGCCTCGGCGTTGCCTCCTTGCTTCGGCAGGTGGGGCTTCACCCCGTGTTTTGTCGTCAAAGCCAGATTCTTCAGGGCGTTGGCCCTTTGGTCATCTACAGCCGTGTTTTCTGCATCCTGTACTATGTTCAGCATGGTAGCCCATTGCTGGGCTACTGGCATTATTCTTTCATATTCTGTGTTGGGTTCAGCAGCCCTAAGGTCTGCTGCTTCCTTGGCTTCAGCAGCCTGCCTCACCTTGGCTGTCTTCTCTTCCTCTGCTGCCCACTTCTATATGGCAGCTTTCTCTTTGGCAGCTTTTTTCTCAGCCACTGTAAGGGCAACCCCTGTAGCACCTGTGGGATGTCAAACAGAGCTGACAAGGGGCTAAACCTAAGGTTTAGATACTGTCTATATACACAAGAAGGAGGGGGGCTCACCTGACAAAGGGGAAATCCTAAGAGGAAATCTTAGGGTCCCTTGTCAGTGAGTACACACTCTATATAGCCTTTGCCCATGCCTTGCTTCTTCAACATACCTTACCCCCCTAGCTAGGCCTTAAGGTATTCAAACCCAAACCCCTGGCAGCCAGCCCATGTGGTTAGTATCCTGGCTCAGCATCATACAGGAATGTGGTTGGCTTGCCTGACTTGAGGAGGGCATGTCTCATGTCTGTCCCTTCCTCAGTCCATCGGTCCCCTCAGTCCATTCCCCTTCACTCTCTACTCTTCAGTTTCAGTTTGGTCTGGGAAACAGGCCATCCCTCAACAGCCACCTCCTTCTCCTCTGTTGCCTTCTTCATGGCAGCAGCCCACTCCTCCTCCTTCCTCTTTACCTTGGCTGCTAGTCACACCCTTTTGACAGCAGCTGTCAGGTGTCGGGTTACTGACGGACTTTGGTACTGCCGAGGGGTGTTGGCGAAAGGTCGGACAGACTATGGCCAAGTCCTGCAGGCCAAGAGTAGTGGCGTTGGCTTCAACGTACTCGTGCATTGCACCCTACCTGCCGTGCATGCCACTGTATTTGCAACGGACAGATACTCGGGGAGATGCTGAGGATGCGGGCTTGAGTCGAGGACTTAACAGAGGAGAAGAAGGTAGAAGGGCCTAAGTGTTAAGTCCGCATGTCAGGTGCTTAGCTAGTACTTCCAAAGGAGCTGTCTGGGTTAGCATGAAGGTCCGTAATGGGGCCGAGGACCGAAGACGGGAGTCAGACAGACTACGGACGGGGGCGGAGGCGCCGGGAACTTAGGGTAGGTCGCGGAAAGGTACAATCCGGTCACTGAGGTGTACAAGGTCGAAGGGACTTGGCTTCAACTTATGTGTTGCGCCCTCCTCGATTGTCTGTCTCTAATTTCAGAAAGGAGATGGGAGTTTACCGGAAATGAATCAGAAACTGGTAGAAGACTAAATCGATATTCGTGCTGGCGAACAGTCTAGTCGACTGGAAGACTATATACATGCGACTATCCTTGTACTATCTTTGCCAGTCATAAAACAAGGAGAAAAGGGAGTACAAGGGGTCAATATAAAAGAGAGAACAAGGGAGTGAGGTATGCGATGGTCCTGCATGTCGGTTATCAAGGTAACGGAACCTTGACTTCGGAGTCTTCAGAGGTTTGGAATCGTCGAACCTCGGAATGTATGTCGGACATCCGGAAATTGGTTATTCAGGCTTGGGGCGGTTGGAAGGGTTCCGGAAACGGTGTGAGTGGTTGTGGTACTTAATGTGGGTTTGTTTGGCGGCATGGGCTATAACACTAAGCCTAGTTGATACCCAGAATGAGGAAATATGTACATGCATGTCCTACTTATATAGGTTAAGAAGCGACATGTTGAATAAGGAATGTGGAACAATAAGGTATGCAGAGCATGTGGTTATTGTCCACAGTGAGTAAAATTAGAATAAGAAATGTAAGACGGGGATAAAACAATAAAGGACAGAATAATAGGGCATGCCCTAGGATAGGACAATAGGAAATGCCTGATTATAAAACAAGGCTGTAGCTGAGGATAACACAAGGGCAGGAAGTCCCGAGGTGAGGTGGGCTGAGGGGTGAGGAGTAGGCATGGGATGGAAATGGGGAATGTGACCGATATGTGCATCTTAGCCGAGAGCAACTCATTGAGTGGTTCGTACTTGGTTACTAATGGAGTATTTTTAGTCGGTACTGCCGAGTTACCGGATCCTCGGTACATGTACTTGACAGCAGCCTCTTCCATCTCCCAGCCTTTTCACTCCTCTTCCTCGTGCATGTTCTTGCACTCTGCCTTGCATGCCTGGAGCTGGTACTCTTCCTTGTTAGTGTCATATCCCATTTGTAGAATGTGAGACTTGATGGTTGGGAATAGCATGGATTATGCCAACCTACACATGTCACCAGGTCAGGTGTCTTTGGGTTTGCATGTGGGTCAATCTAAGAGCACCTGTTACCCAGGCCCAACACATGGTGTCAACTGTGTATATGTGCATGTGCATGCATACAACATGCACCCAGGGACTTGCTCCTGTCATATGTGCATGTGTATGACATGCATGTGCCAACACAAACTTAATGTACATGCACATGCCATATGTAGGCAGGTTTGGCATGCACCTGACACCTGTCTACCCATGGGTTGATGGGTTCAGGTTTGTTGGTTGCAAGTCACCCACATTTGACCCATGGGTGACCTGTGCCATTCCCTACTTAATGGGGGGTGTTTGTAAGGGCAACCCTTGTAGCACCTGTGGGCCATCACACAGAGCTGACAAGGGAGAAACCCTAAGTGTTTAGATATTGTCGATATATACAAGAAGGAGGGGGGTGTAAGGGTAACCCTCTGGATTTCTCTAAAGCTATCTCATGGAGAAGGCTAGGCAGGGGAAATCCAAAGTTGATTTATAGTTACTACTTAAAAACATGTGGGGCTCTCACCTAGGCAGGGGAAATCCAAAGAGGAAAGTCTAATGATCCCACTGCCCTCTTATATACCCTTAATATAAGTGGTCTGTGAACGAGCTTACAAATATATACATTGGAGTCTGTAGAGCCAACCTCCTGGTACTAAGTCCAGAGATTGGGTGCTTATTCCAGATTCTAATTGCTGTACTACACTCATTCCAGTTTTCCACCTAATAGTCCCTAGATTCCTGACCTTTGGAGTAATATCAGTACATAGATTTATCTGTTGGTCACATGGGAGGTCACAGAGGTCATGGATATCATGGACAGTGTGGAGATGACACAGATGGTGGGTATTGTGGGGGTGTATGGCAGGTTAGTGGATAACAGATCCTTGTTTCCAATCCTAGAATCAGAGTGGAGTTTGAAATACAGCTTTAGACTCCAATTTAGGATTTGGAAAGGGTCATTCCCTGACATCACCACCCCTTCTAGAGTGCTGCATCCTCATGGCATGGAATGATAGGGATTCAAAGGCCATCATCTGGATTCTCTATATTAGTTGGAATATATGCTGGATTAAAGCCTCGGTTGATCGAGGAATGGATGGGACTGAAAAAGTTATCTATATTCTTGTAGCTATGTAGTTTAATATGTAAATGAGTTGTACTGTGGTAAAACAAGACTTACCTAACGCAACAACGGTGCTCTGGACCCTGATGCAGGGTCGCTGCCCTACTTTCTGATTGCCCTTCCATGTCATCGACCGCACTTCCTACTGAACTGTGCTGTACGTGCAAATCTTCGTCATTGTCGGTGAGTACTATCTCCTAGATCCTGTCCCAGTGTCAAGTACCATACTGAGACACATCTATTCGGCATTGCCAACCAAGTAATCATTCTATATCCACGACCAAGTGCCCACGTCGCATGCATGACACTTGGTACGCTGGTTTTGGTTTGGCACATCCACCATCCACACTCCCTGTCCCCACCCCTCAGCCCTTTTCACCTCTGGACTTCCTGTCCTTGTACTATCCTCGGTTACAAGCCTTGTCTTACAGTCTGGCACCTCCTATTATCCTATCTTTGGACACATTCTATTATCCTGTCTTTTATTGTTTTATCCCCACATTGCATTCCTTATTCTAATTTTTGTGGACAATAACCACATGCTCTGCATACCTTATTGTTCCACATTCCTTATTCCACATGTCGCTTCTTAACCTATATAAGTAGGGCATGCATGTACATATTTCCTCATTCTGGGTATCGACTAGGCTTAGGCCCTTCTACCTTCTTCTCTTCTGTTAAGTCCTTGACTTGGGCCAGCATCCTCAGCATCCCCCCGAGCATCTGTCTGTTGCAAATACAGTGGCACGCACGGCAGGTAGGGCACAACGCACGAGTACATTGAAGCCAACACCACTACCCTTGGCCTGCAGGACTTGGCCATAGTCCACCTGACCTTTTGCCAACACCCCTCAGTAGTACCGAAGTCCGTCAGTACCCGACGCTTGATACCTAGTCGGAAATCCCTAACTTATTGTCATGTCTCCCTTGAAAACAATGTGTATGCATCTCTGTATGGTCTTGTGTTGTTCTATATCGTGTAAGTCCATCCTTGTATCCATTGTATTCTTTTCTTCTGCTAATCCTGTCCCTCTCCCTTGTGTCTTGTCTTGTTCCTTCCACCCCTCATCACAACACTCTAAGGTGCTCCTGGGTGTTTCAGGTAGAGCTCCTGTACTTTAGCTGGTGTATTCATGTCCTCTTCTTTCACCCATGTATTCTCTTCATAACCATACCATTGCCATTTTACTAGAAAGTAGAGCCCTCTGCACATCAGACAACTGTCTAACTATTATAGCCCATGCCCTCAACAACCCACACTAACCCCCACAACCACCCTCCCCTATTCCGAGACCTTTCTGACTGAAGGGATGAATGATTGTTTTCTGTAATCTCTGTCCCCGACAAGTCCAACCGAGAATCCGCATTCCCGCTGCCATTCCCGTCATGACCGAGACACCATCCCTGAGTCCGTCTCCAACCAAAGACTCAATACTTTGATAACCAACATGCAGGACCATCGCGTACCTCACTCCCTTGTTCTCTCTTTTATATTGACCCCTTGTACTCCCTTTTCCCTTGTTTTATGACCGGAAAAGATAATACAAGGATAGTCGCATGTATATAGTCTCCCAGTCAACTAGACTGTTCGCTAGTACAAATATCAACTTAGACCACCACCTAGTTTCCGATTCATTCTGGTAAACTTCCATCTCTTCTCCGAAATTAGGGACAGACGATTGAGGAGGGTGCAACACATAAGTTGAAGCCAAGTCCCTTTGACCTCGAACACTACAGCGACCGGATTGAACCAATCTGACCGACCCTAAGCTCCCAGTGCTCCTGCCTCCGTCCGTAATCCGTCCAACTTCCGTCTCCGGTCTTTGGCCCCGTCACAGACCTTCGCACCAACCCGGATTCCCCTTTCAGAAGTACTAGCTAAGTGCCTGACATGCGGACTTAACAGTATATTTGTACTCACACTCCTGATCGTCATGGGTTCAAGGCCAATTACACGTTTGCAAGCCCTACAGACAATCACCCAGGCATCTGCCCACCGTGCTTCCGTCCCCCGAGAACTACTCGCCCCTGGGCCAAGTTTTCAGATGCCTCAGACCCCTGTGCACCCCCCTGGACCCTCTTCAGACTCTGGATTCTCGAAAACGGACTGACGCCCGTGCTTGAGTATGACCAACCTGTTCCTTGTGAACCCCCTAGTGACCAACCAACCGTCACCCCTGGAGATGCCCTCCAGTTCAGGATCATCCTCAGCAGTACCGACCACGTCCGGATCTTCATCCACGGTACCCCTGTACTTCGCATCTCCCCCTTTCATACAACTACCATTCACACCACCACTGCGCGTTGCCCCCCCACAGGCCGCACCACCATTCGTTGCACCACTTCCTGTTGCACCACTACCAGCTGCACCACCGGCCATCGCCCAGCCCCACCCCGTACCACCTGCCGCAGTACCACCCCCTCCACCACCAGGAGGAGCCCCTGCTATGGGGCCAAACAACGTGCCCGACCTCACCCAGGCCATCGCCATGTTAGCAAGTAATCTAGCCTCCCCTAGAAGATCAGCCCCCCATGCCACCAAGGTTCAAGACCCGGATCCTTTCAACGGATCCGATTTGAGGAAACTGCAAGCCTTTTTAGTGCAGTGCATGCTGAACTTCCGTGACTGCCCTGACGCTTTCGACTCCGACAGCGCCAAGGTAACCTATGTGTTATCGTACCTGACTGGTACCGCCCTAGACTGGTTTGAACCAGCCCTCACTGCCCCCGACGAGCCAGATTGGCTCTACAACTATGATGAGTTTGTCTCTGAACTCAAGACCAACTTTGGACCCCATGACCCGGAAGGAGAGGCCGAAGCAGACCTTGAAAACCTCTGCATGCATGACAACCAGCGCATCATGAATTATATAGTCGAATTCAACCGACTAGTCACCCGCGTCCACTGGGGCGACACCGCACTCCGTCGGCAATTCTACAACGGACTTCCCAGGAGGATCAAGGACGAGATCTCTAGAATAGGAAAACCGTGTTCCCTACTCCAACTCCGCCTCCTGTCCCAGTCCATTGACATCCATTATTGGGAACACCGTCCAGAGAATCCGCCTCAAACCGGAACTTCGACCGCCCATACGATAGAGGAAGAACCTCTGTGAACATGTACTCCACCGCTAACACGGGCAATAAGACAGCCAATGTAGGCCAACCTGCGACACCATCCAGTGGCAGCAGGACTATCACGGACCTTTCATCCAGATTAGAGAAAGATGGAAAACTTATGCCACAAGAATGCCAACGCCGATTCGAACTAAACCTCTGCCTCTTCTACAGTAGATCGGGTCACACAGCCAAAGAATGCCCAAGATCCCCTACCACGGTCACCCAAGGACGCGCAGCCTCCGTAGCAGAAGAAGTCGAGGAGGAATCCGAAGCATCGGACACCTCGGAATCCAATGATTAGGCACAGGCCCCCAGCTCCAGCACCAGTCATTCGCATTGAACAAATCGACAGCGCCCACGGAGTAAAATAAACAATGCATCCACTCTCTTCAGTTCCCAAAACACCCGTGACCCCGTCGATAAGTTTCAACCGTGACCTTCTGAAAACCCGACAAGACTCTGGTTACCGGACACCACATGCTCACCCACCGCGATCCAACGATCGATAGGGTATTGAGTACTACATTGTTTAGCCTATGTCCAAACTGACTCTTGGTACCTGAGCCGCAGTGCTCAAATCCGACCCCCAAGAAATTTCCACTCAGGAAATCGTGACCCCCAAAACCGTGCCGCCCCTTAGACAAGCGGTACCACTTGTAGATCTCTTGCTTAGCCTAGACCCTTGTTGATAATATGATAAATTGACTAAAAGAAAACCTTGACACGGTTACTACCAACTCGCATTTTGCAGGACACCCCTGAGTTTTTTCCGACCCTGTCCTAATGACAACACCATGATGACCATGACCAAGACCACCATGAATCCAACCACAACCATTATTGATTTTCTAACAAACTAGTTATCATAGAACACGGAATGATTAATATCCAGGTCGGAAGGATCGTATTGCTGGAACAAGTCCACCCCCTTGCCCTTTCCTTCCTCACCTGGCCCCAACACCAAGTCGACCGGATCAACTGACCGCCCCGCCTTGGGCATCACATCCACCACGCCCGGATCCGATTCCATCTGATCCCCCGTTGCTTGAGTAGCTGGAGCAGCACCGCCGCACCGACAGTTCCACTTCGGATGGTCCTGATTGTTGGTGTGGATAGCATTCCGCATCTCAGAAGCATCGGACAGCCTGTTGACGTCCACTCCCAGGGCTCGAAGATGGGCATCCATACCAACCAGAGCCTCCTGGATCAACCCCAGGACGGCCACGATCTCCGCACAGCCAACCTTCGGAGGAGGGGCAATCACCACTTCCACCCTGGACCTCTTAGAGGAGGACGCTTCAGGGACGTCCTCGTCCTCCCGCCCCCGCTTCTTCATAGCCGCCCCTCGAACAACCAGTACTCCATCCACCTCACACTGTACCCGACTGGCCCGGCAGGGGACACAGGTCTTCGCCAATGTCATCCACTTGCACCGCTTATTTTGCTTGAGACATAGATTGCAGGCCTCCGTCCTCAGATACGAGAAGTGCTCCGGAACGACGGTCTGATACAAATCGGGGCGATACTGAGTCAATGCCCGACGACTGGATTCAATGGGTCCGAGACCCACCTCCCTTCTGACCTCCCGCACCTTACAAACCACTTGATTCTCAAGGTCCTTCTGCACCGCGGAGATACGAACCCCCTCCTCCTTGCGCTCCCGACATCTCCGGTCCGTATTCAACGCAGCGGAACCAGGTCTGATCATGGGTACCGAATGACATTCATCCCCGGAATGCCCCCTGGACAGTGATGGGACGGTTTCCCGACCCACAGACGAAGGATGGTCTGACACAGAATCTTCGGAACCCCCAAAATCCAGCTCATTCTCGTCCTCCTCCGGACTCTCATTTTCTGGCGCAAGTGAAAGGGCACGCTCCAGTAGCAACGCCTCTTGTTCAACGGCACGGGCCTTTTCTTCCTTCTCCTTCAGCCGCTGCTCCTCTATCTCCTTCAGCCGCTGCTCCTCTATCTCCTTCAGTCGCTGCTCCTCCACCTCCTTCAGTCGCTTTTCCTCCGCCAACCTCAGAAGCTCGGCCTTCTGTTTTTCCTCAGCCTGCCAAGCAGCCTCCACCTGCTGGGACCGTTTTGCCTCCAGAAGACGGACCTGCTCCTCGTACCAAGTTTTCAGGATATGCATCTCCTCCGATACATCCTCCGCGACATCCTGCGAGAAGTCCAACATGGGGGGGAAATCGAAAGGGGGAAAACAACAATAAAGAAAACCCTATATATACGGAGGATCAAGCAGGTGCTCAGGGAACGCCCATTACATACAAAATGCCTAAAAAACATTCCCACATCCTTTTCTGCCCTATTCACGGCAAGCCAAGCTTAGGACCTCGAGGGCTCGGTCCTAATGGGGGGATACTATTATAGCCCATGCCTTCAACAACCCACACAAACCCCCACAACCACCCTCCCCTATTCCGAGACCTTTCTAACCGAAAGGATGAAGGATTGTTTTCCATAATCTCCATCCCCGACAAGTCCGACTGAGAATCCGCATTCCCACTGCCATTCCCGTCATGACCGAGACACCATCCCTGAGTCTGTCTCCAACCAAAGACTCAATACTTTGATAACCAACATGCAGGACCATCGCGTACCTCACTCCCTTGTTCTCTCTTTTATATTGACCCCTTGTACTCCCTTTTCCCTTGTTTTATGACCGGAAAAGATAATACAAGGATAGTCGCATGTATATAGTCTCCCAGTCAACTAGACTGTTCGCTAGTACAAATATCAACTTAGTCCACCACCTAGTTTCCGATTCATTCTGGTAAACTTCCATCTCTTCTCTGAAATTAGGGACAGACGATTGAGGAGGGTGCAACACATAAGTTGAAGCCAAGTCCCTTCGACCTCGAACACTACAGCGACTGGATTGGACCAATCCGACCGACCCTAAGCTCCCAGTGCTCCCGCCTCCATCCGTAATCCGTCCAACTTCTGTCTCCAGTCTTCGGCCCCATCACGGACCTTCGCACCGACCCGGATTTCCCTTTCGGAAGTACTAGCTAAGCGCCTGACACGTGGACTTAACACTAACACATTTTCCACCTCATAATGCTCTTCCTGATTAATTAACTCTAGAGGTGGAGGTGGTTTTGATTTCTGCCCCAGCATGGGGTCTTTCAGGACTGGAAAGAGTTTGACCACATTGAAGACTGGGTAAATCCTAGACAAGGCCTGTGGGAGTTGGAGCTTGTAGGCATGTTTCCCTACTTTCTGTTGAATGGTATAAGGCCCCAGGTACAGGTGACTTAGTTTTTGTGAGGGCTGGCTTGTCTGGATGTCTAATACATCTAGGAATACCTGGTCCCCCACCTGGTATTCTGGTGCTAGAGTCCAGTGTTGGTTGTAATACCATGCCATGTCATCCTTTGCTTTTGCAAGTGCTGATTTGGCGTCTTCCAATGACTTTTCCATCCAGTCCTTGAACTCATTCATTGTTTCCATGCGTGACTCTGGCTGACATGGTTCAAAACCTATCCAGGGGTGCCACCCTGTGTCTAGCATCAATGGGGTTTGTTGTGTGGCAGAGTATGCATGGTTATTGTACTGAAATTCTGCCATTGGAAGGAGCTTATCCCAGTCATCCTATCTCTTATTAACCAAGACCCAAAGATACTGCTTTAACTCCTGGTGGACAGGTTCCATCTGACCATCCCCTTGTGGGTAGTAGGTTATTGTTGCTACAAGCTTGAGTCTCAGGAGTTGGTAAAGAGAGACAAGTTCCAGTGTTTTCCATCTCCCTACATGCCTAGCCACCTGTAGGTCATGCTATTGGGAGACAATGTTCCTCTAGAGGTCTGGGTCATTGGGGACATATATCTAGAAACATGTGGGAGGGGAATAGGAAAATAGAGACAAACTCAACAGGAGGAGATGTTGGGCCCATTTGCTACTAATATCACACACTCATCAACAGAGTGGCTGGGCTATCTACCAGTGGGCTTTTACTCTAATACAGGTGAGCTACTTTTAGTAAATACTTAGGGGCTCAGGGGAAATAGCACAGTGATGGGTAACTAGACAGGTAACTAGACTCTATTAATAGAATTATTAGTGTTTCTACAACACACTGCTTCAAGCCATACAACTCCGAGTAACAAGAGAGTGCTAGGGCTTGCACCATGAAATGCCAATGTCCAGAAGTGATGGTGTGGAAATGACATGACTGAATCATGTGAAAACAGCATGAATGAATAGCACGAGTGTCGATGCAAGTGGGGGTGATGCAATGAGTAAACAGTGTGTGAGCGTGATGGGTGTTGGTGTGACAACACATGCTGAGAATGATGTGATGACAGTGGCAAGAACAGTGTAATGAACTCCTGGCAAGAATGGTGAGACAATGATTGGTGAGAAGGGTGCGACAAGTAAGCAATGTAATGACATGTGTATGGCACAGGAACAATGTGACAAGTGAGCATGGCAAGAATGACACAAGTGAATGATGCACAAATGGCGTGAAAACAATGTGACGACATGTGGCATGGCGAAAGCAATGCGATAATGTGGATGATGTGTGATAATGGTGTGTATGATGCACGATGTGTTGCGAGTGAGCGATGTATGATAATGATGCAACATGTAGTGAGAATGATGCAATGACACATTGTGAGAGCAGTATGATGAGTGAGCAATGCATGAGCAATGTGCGAGTGAATGGTGCATGAAGTATTTTGACAAGTGGGCAGTCATGAATTGACTCGAATAGGTCGATATTTCCGCAGAGATAACTGGTGGCTGCAGTGTCGGCCAGCCAGTAGTGTGATTTGTCGCACATTGAAGTAAGTGCATCGGTAGTGAGTGAGCTGAAAACAGGTTTGCCTATCGGGGAGACGGTTTCAGTGACTTTAGCTACGAATAAAAAGTCATCTGATACCGGGCCGTTAGGCAAATTGGGGTGTGTGATTCTTGGCCTGCTCGATTGTGATGCTGGCTGGGGGGTGTTAGGGCGACGCTATTGACTAAGTCACAGTGACAAGGTAAACCTGTATTTATGAGCTGAAAGGGGATATTCCACCTGGTGTAGCGGTAATCCTCAGTTTATACAAGGTCTACTACCAAGAAATACATGTAAAGCTCACCTGGTGTAGCGGTAATCCTCAGAGATCAAGCTGAGAAGTCACCGTCACACCAGTCACAACCCTATGCCCTACTCCGGCGCTTATTACATAACCAA
>QLPG01005191.1:415-17979 GCA_003314385.1 Gomphus sp. MG54
ACTTACCAGTTGCCGACCCAATCGATACTCTTGTAATCCTCTACCAAGTCCTACCGAGGAAGTTCATTTTGTTCTGCATTCTAAACTAATATTATGCATGGCTCTACCAAAAATCCAAGATTGAAGTCCCCCGGTACTCCGAACATAGACTGAAATTCAGAGCTCAATAAATCGCTAGTTCGATAGTACATGATTGACTGACCTTCACATGGAGTTGTTCGAGACGGGTTAAGAGATACTGACCAATCGAGATATCTTCCTGATCCTTTTTTGTCATTCTCGAAGGTGTTCGTTTTGGGCAAGACCGACAAGACTCAGTTTCCTCCTTATGTAAAAGCCAGCAAGTGACATCATTTAGGTTCTATATTACACGCGACTTCAATGTCCGCAAATGGGTAAACCGTATCCATCTCATAGCCAGGCTAGTTAAAAGTCTAAGCGGTCAGCGCAGTCAACCGAAGATTCCGATTTAAGGGGAGCAACTGCACAGTATATTTTTAACATACCATATGCAAGTGGTACAATAGACCATCCTGGATAAACGAGTCAACACGGGAAAACGAAGGAACGAGATGTGTATTCAAAAAAGCACAGCATACGTCAACAATAAATGGAAAGAAATAAGAAAAACAGGTATAAGGAACGGCTTCCAATAGCGCCAGCGCGTCCATAATACAGTCAAGCGATGGAGCAGGCATATGATATAAGGTTCACTGTTGCTGCGTGGTGAGGTCAGACAAACACGGGCCGCCCATTTATTTTGCCACTCCCATCACGAGTGCTTTCCAGCTTCTTTGCTCTTAGAAGAGCACTCTTGTTCTGGCGAGGTTCAATTGTTGGTTTACGGATCGAGGCAGGAGGATCAACAGGAACAGTAGATGTTGACCGCTTGGGGGACGACGTCGGCGGAGGAACAATGGAAGGTGCGCGCGACAACGTCGCTGACGCTGGACGTGTTCCTAATCCGGATGCAGCACTATGGCGGCGGGACAGAGATGAAGATGAGCGAGGGACGCCTGGATTGTCCAAAGCAATTGAATCAGTCTGAGAAGATGTGACAGATGGTGCTTTGGGCGTAGAAGGAATACGGACTGTACCCGATAAATATATGTCAATGAACTGAGTGTAAATGCTCAATAAAAAAAAAGTACGCACACATATAAGAGCTTGGAGGAGGCTTGTCTCTTTCAGCTCTCAAAGCAGCGGTCCTGTTAATCCGAGGTGCAACGGCAGGTTCCTGAGTGCTCGCCACCGGCAATGTCTCCCTTCGTCGATGACCAGGTACTCCCTCAAAAGTTTTCTTCTCAGCGTCAGGATTTCGGACACGTGCCATAGTAGAAGGGGCATCTTTTATGCCTTGTCTCAGTGAGGCAGCCCTGGTCATACGAGGAGCCACTGCAGGGGGGGCGGTGGATGCGACCTGAATGCTCTCCGCACGTTTGTGACCTGGTACATTAGCAAAGGTACGCTCGTGCCGCTCTTTGGATATTGCCTTGCGGGGACCTTCATGCCAAATAGAGACAGTAGGCTGCACGATACCTGCACGTAAGGCAGCAGAGTGAGAGAGACGAGGCTTAATTGATGGCGTCGCGATAGTAGAAGGAACTGGGCGCGCGCGGAAGCTGCTGCCCGTGGATCTTTCTTTAGAAGACTGGCCGGTCGTAGAAGTCGCCTTGCCGGACACTGGTGAGTGCGAGGCGCTGCCAACAAAGCGTTCATCACCATTCTCGCGGTTCAAAGCTGAGAGTACACTAGAAGTTATTGAACGTAATGAACCGGTCTTTCCTACGAACGATGGCGAGTCGGGGAGGTCGGTAGCCCGGAATGGTGGCGAACTGGCAAACAAGATAGATATTTGGTGTTCGGCTGTGGTGTTGTCGGGAGATCCAATAAGCGCGTTATCGTGCACGGATGTACCGTACAGGGCACGGAGGGAGTTAGGATTCAATTGACGTGCAGCAGCCGGATCCTCATCACCCATAAGAGTTTTCAAGACTTCCACGGCGCGTCGCCTCTCCAGCACATATACCCAGCAGGGACCTCTTTGCGAATATAAGCGCAATATATGTTGTTCGAGCACTAACACTCACTCTGCAAGAGAAATCGCGTTGTTTACGCCGAAGAGCTCCTCCACGTCCCTGTCGTTCTCTTGGAACATCATCTGTCTTTCTTTCGCAATCTCAAATCCGGATTCAGTAATGCGACGTTCAATATCAAGACGATGGGGTAAAGCTACATAACAATGGAAATCTTGATTGGGATGATGCGTAGTGGGCAGACGTACCATGGGGCTTAATGATCGCCAAAGTACGAGTAGGAAAACTTGCGTTTAAAGGCGACGCATCGGCCATGTTATGTGGATATCCACCAAAGCACAAAGAGGTATACAAAGAAGAAATCGATCAAAGAGAGAGAGAGAGAGGGAAGTCTACCAAAGAGATTCAAGAGCGCTGTAGCTGGTTCACGTGCCACGGCCGTAAATAGCGGAACTTTTAAGGCGACTCCGCCCTGTACGGTACTGTGTGCGTGGACACCATGGTCTCTAGGCAAGACGACAAGATGACTTCACACGCATGACGATAGCGATTAATTGATCAATTGAGTTCTTTTATTAAGAAGGTGGCTGGTCCGAAGATAAGCTTAGGCCGATCGCATTCAATTGAGTCTATTGATTTTTTCTCAAGAAAGACCTCTCTCGAATGAGCGCCCTGTGAAACATTAGCAGAGCCGTCAACTCTGTAGACTGTGCCACAGCGACTTGTTATACGCAGGCCTCAAGATTTGACAGGAAAGCCACGTATGATCTTGAAGGGACAATCTCCATACGAGTCGTTTTCAAGTTGCTGGCTATGCTAATTTTTGGGTCATTTCTGGTATTTCTTAGTGTGTCTCTGGCTGTTGTCTACAAAAATACAGACCTGTTGATAGCACCGTACCAATGATTTAAGCAGCGTTCGACACTGAAGTATATCAACTAATTTTGGACTGAGGTATGTCTGCCCTGCTCGCTACTGATTCACTGACTGTCCAGATTAGAAGAACACTTTAGCAATGCATACGCCATGGGAGTCATGACTTGTAAGCTCGTTCTGGGTGTTCAAAAGTTGGCGCTTCGCTACCAGATGTTCTTTCCAAGACAGGCATAGATGCTTCCTGCTTGGGTCTGATTCACTCAGCCTGATCCCATGTCGACTACGGCTGGCAAGACTCTATTGTCTACTGAGCCAGCTATTTGAACCAAAGTCATTGCCCTATCCACCACGGAACTCTGGACTCGCAAGGCTAAAGACCATTCTGATTCGTTGCTTAACATCAGATCCGTGTCATTTGCCTCTTATATGATCTGCCACATTAATCAAACCCAAGGACTTCTTCGCAATGTTCCATGAAAAAGATCAGGCCAGGCTGCACGAGGATATTACTGAGGGGCGACAATATCCGTGGCGTACATATAATCGATTTAAATCGAGAAGTAAGAGGGCTTTCACACTCAAGCTTTGGGCCGAGTAGGCATAATTTCGTTCATGTGTCTCGAAGAGAAAGCACTTTCTGGGTTCTGACCATCTGGGGCAGGCCTTATAGTGCCCTCTTGCGATGAGTCGCCTGACTGATGATCGAAGTATTCCTCGGGAGTCAGGTGGGCCCGGATGAACCTTCAAGCTTCGAGTTACCTGTGACATGGTCGTCGCTGAAATGATGGAGTGCAGCTGATGGTCTCAAACCTCATGGTACACTCTCGGCCACATGCTATCCTCGGAGGAACCTATCGCTATATCTTCGGTACATCGTTCTTTTTACGAAAATTTCAATTTTTTGTCCTGCACACAGAAGAGCAGACTTTTCAGAAATGAGGGAACTACTTCTTGTTCTTCAGACATCTTCCAAAGACTTTGTCGGAGACACTGCCCCGTGGACAAATCTTATTCCAAGTTCTTCGATTTTTCCGAGGTCAACTGGAAACCCATTTCTTTACACTATAAATTACAATTTCGAGGGTCGATGCTGTTTCAGCGACTCCCTCAGCTGTTGAAATGAAAGCCATCCTTGCAACAGTATTTGCAGCAATTTACCTCGTGAAGGCACAATCTCCAGTATATGGACAGTGTGAGTTTTCTTTTCAGACTGAACAGCTGATTGGATTAATGTATTTATATCTAGGTGGCGGCATGAGTTGGACTGGACCCACCACTTGCGTTGCTGGCTCGACTTGCACATTCTCGAATCCATGTGAGCACCATACAACGTTTAAGATCAATGATTATTTATTTGTACTATTAGACTACTCGAATTGTCTTCCAAGTACTCCTTCGAGTCTGCCATGGAGCCCGCCACCTTCTAGCCCAGGCACTGGCTGTGGACTCCCTTTCCTGGGTGGTGTCAACACAGCAGGTTATGACTTCAGCGTGACAACCGACGGCTCTTTCACAGGCACAGGAGTCACACCTCCTCCGGCTCAGTTTGCACATTTTGCTGCTCGAAATGCAAACCTCTTCCGGATTCGTGAGTAATCAATATATACTCTCAGGGTCTGTTTATCATGGTGTTAATTGCAATGCATCCCTTCATGCAGCTTTCGGTGAGAGGTGTCTTGCCGTTCGCTCTTCATTACTTAACTGGACCCCCTAGCTTGGCAGCTCATGACTCCCACTCTCGGCGGCAGCATCAATGCCAGCTTCTTCGCAGTATATGACGCAACTGTGCAGGCGGCTTTAGCCACAGGTGCACATGTCATTATAGATTTAGTGGGTGTTCGATTTATGAAATTAGGCAACTCACTGACTAATATCAATCGGCAGCACAACTATGCTCGGTGGAATGGCGCAGTCATCGGCCAAGGAGGTCCCACCAACGCACAGTATGCGTCAATCTGGTCCCAACTGGCTACTAAATATGCTTCTACCAGCAAGATAATTGTGAGAAAATCCCCCTTCCCCGTCCACACTGATTTTCATTCTCTAATGTCCTCCTTCAGTTCGGGATCATGTAATTCCACCACCTTTTTTTCTGAGTCTGGGCCTCATTCATCATAACTTGTTTAGGAACGAACCACATGATCTTCCACAAGGAACTGCGCTCTGGGCTGCCTCTGTGCAAGCTGCTGTCAACGCCATCCGGGCAGCTGGTGCAACTTCTCAGATTATTCTCATACCTGGCTCTAGCTATTCCAGTGCTCAGATGCTTCCCACAGAGGCCGGTCCGGATCTTCTCAATGTCACTGATCCTGTTGGTCATACCTCCCGGCTTGTTTTTGACGGTGATGTGTCCATTTGGCTGCACAGTGACGTAACTCATTGTTCTACTGCAGTCCACAAATACCTTGACTCTGACAATAGCGGAACCCACCCGGATTGTGTCACGGTGAGCATTGGGCGTTTGCACCGGCATGTAGAAGACACGGCATGGTCTGAGTGAAATGTATTCAAATAGGACAATGTCGGGGTTCTGACAACCCTAGTCTCCTGGCTCCAGTCAAACGGCAATAGACAAGCTCTCCTTTCCGAAACTGGAGGTGGAAATACCTCGAGCTGCGAGACTTAGTAGGTTTTGCCTTATCTTCCCAAAATGTCTATGAAACTGGTTTCTTTGCAGCCTAAAATCAGAACTTGCATTCGTCAAATCGCACTCAAATAGCATCGTCGGATTTTCAGCTTGGGCTGCTGTGAGTAGCATCTTATCTATTTCTGTGACAAACCACATTGTGACTGATCCCCCTTCTGCTTCGAATAGGGTGCATTTTCCACCTCGTATGTTCTGACTCTGACACCCAACCCAGATGGATCAGACCAGCCTTTGTGGGTACAGGCGATAGAGCCAAACTTGCCATGATTCGGCGTTCTCTTGTATATTCGTTTTGTGATTCTTGTATAGCGAATAGACTTTGATTTGAGCTCGCCTCTATAAGCAGACCGTCTGAATCATCATCTCCAATCAAGTCGGGAGAGAGGAAGTTATAACATCTCTTTTCTTCCCCTGCGCTGCTGCTGAATCAGGGTTGGATTCTGATCTATCCTTACTCACATTCTTGCTGGGAGTTGAAGTTGGGCTTGATGAAGGTGTCCTGAAAATGTATAAGACATGTTCCCTTTATTTAGAAGGATATTCTTTTGCTTTTTCCAAGCAATTTTATGAAATCAGGTCTATTCAGCTCTGAATGGTGCGGCACATAGGCTCAAGCTATGCTTTACTCCAAACCTGACCTTTGTTTCTACATTGAAGAGCATTATATTAGGAACTATACAACTACAGTGACTCAAAAAATTGTCCCAAAGTTTTGCACTTTCTGCTTCATGGTCACATAGCATCACAACAAGGCCAAATAGAGCCATTGTTAAGGGCTATATGTGAAATCAAGAATTATGTAATTTGATGATGGTTCCATGAAGATAGAGCCAATTCATTTTGGGGACTCATTGGGACAATTATTTGACTGGGTATCAGAAATACAGAAAATGCACAATTTAGTACTTTGTATTGCCCCCCTTGGTCTTTATAACTGCTTCCACCCTTCTAGGCATACTGTCAGTCAACTTCTGACACACCTCTGGCTCTATAGCATTCCACACCTCTGCCACTCTCTCCCAAATCTGCCAAACTCCTGTTGCTGGTGTTTTATACTTGCACAACTGCAATTTGATATGATGCCAGAGATGTTCAATGGGATTAAGATCTGGAGACTATGGTTCCCAATCTAGGAGAGTGATATCATTCTCTTCCATCCAGTTTCTGACCTTTCTGGAATTGTATTTGGGGTCATTGTCCTGCTGAAAAATACAATCCCTGTGACACCTGTGGTTCATCACACAGAGCTGACAAGGGGGAAATCCTAAGCTTTAGACACTGTCTATGTACACAAGAAGGAGGGAGGCTCACCTGACAAGGGGGAAATCCTAAGAGAAAATCTTAAGGTCCCTTATCAATGAGTCCATACTCTATATACCCTTTGCCTGCACCTTGCTTTTTTAACATACCTTACCCCCCAACTGGGCCCTAAGGTATGCAAACCCAAACCCTCAGTAGCTGGCCTGCATTGTTGGTATCTCAGCTTGGCATCGTGCAGGACCATGGTCAATTTGCCTGACTTGAGGAGAACTCATCTCATTCCCATCCCTTCCTCAGCTTGTCAGTCCCCTTGGTTTATACTCCTTCACTCTCTGCTCTTTGGTTTCAGTTTGGTCTGGAAAACAGGTCATCCCCTGACAATTGTTGTATCCTTGATATAACCCCAACACCTCAGACATCTGACCAAGGGTGCTACAAGGAGGATTGCCCTGAACCAAGTCCGAGTCCACCCTATCACCTCCGAGCCTTAGCTGGCATGACCACCTCGGACCTCAGATCTCTTTCCTTTCTTGTTGAACAATAAGTCTTATTGTAACTGTTAAGTCTTGGTAATACTGATAGTGCAGGCAGGAGTTGGCCAAGTCCTGCAGACCGATCGAGGTGGCTAGGCTTCAACCTACTCATGCATTGTGCCCTGCTGTTCCATGCATGCCATTAATTTGGACAGAAGAAGGACCCAGGAGGGTGCTGAAAGTGTCGGCCCAAATAAGGGACTTTAGATAGAAAGAGAGAGGACTAGAGAACATAAACCAAGTTGATATTCAGAGTGAGGAACTATATATATATATATTCGCTACTTATATAGGTTAAGAAGCGAGATGTAGAACAGGGTAATATAAGGAATGGAGAACAATAAGGTATGAAGAATCATGTGGAGGTAGTGTCCACAAGGATCAAGAATAGAATATGGAATGTGGATGAGAATAGAACAATGAAAATAAGATAATAGAAATGTGGCCAAGAATAGAATAATAGAGAGCAACCGAATATAAGTGTTAAATCCACATGTCGGTGCTTAGCTAGAGGCTTCCAGAAGGGTTTCCGGAGGGTTCCAAATGGTTTCCGAAGGGGGGTTTGTACTCCAGAGGCAGAGAGACTAAAGGTCGTGGGTTCACGATCATAATCAGAATGGGGATGGAAAGACGGAAGCACCAGGGGTCTTAGGACTGTTCACAGTATAGGGTGGTACTGTCACGACCACACACCGTGCTCTGACTTACTTGGCAGTACCGACCGACCGACCCTTACTCATACCATACCATGGTGCATGGTTTCGGTTTGGTACACCCAGTTCATCACCTGGTTCATTATTCTTTCCCCAACCCCCTATTCTTTATCATCCCTATACTCCCTGTCCTTCCCCTTACTCGCTTACCCTTGGGATGTTCACTACTCTTTGCCACTTACCTGCGGCCCTATTGTTTTATTCTCGGCCATTCCTTATTGTTCTATTCTTTCCCACAATCTCACCTGCTTATACTTCATTATCTTTCCCTCGCATTATTCTTTCTCACAATCTCACCTGCTTATACTTCATTATCTTTCCCTCGCATTATTCTTTCCCACAATCTCACCTGCTTATACTTCATTATCTTTCCCTCGCATTATTCTATTCTAATCGCTGTGGACAATACCTCCACATGGTTTTCATACCTTATTCTTTTTTCCATATCTTATGCCACTCTTATTCCACATTCTGCCTCTCAGCCTATATAAGTAGTAGATGCCTGTACATAGTTCCTCAGTCTGAGTATCAACTAGGCTTATGCCTCTCTACTCTCCTCCTTCTGTTCAGAAGTCCTTACTTGGGCTGACACCCTCGGCACCCACCTGAGTATCTTTTCCTGTTACAAGTTAGTGGCATGCACAGGAGGCAGGGCGCAATGCATGAGTACGTTGAAGCCAAGCCACCCCAACTGGCCTGCAGGACTTGGCTGGTTCCGACAGCACCATTGGCAGTACCGAGACCTGACAGGTACGAGTGGTTCGAGGTGGCAGGGACTTGGCTTCAACTTATGTGTTGTGCCCTCCTCGATCGTCTGTCCCTAATTTCGGAAAGTCAGAAAGTTTACTGGAACTGAATCAGAAACTACAACTTAGAATTAAGTCGATATTCATACTGGCAAATAGTCCAGTCGACTGGTGACTTATATACATATATCTAGTCTTGTACTATCTTTTGCCAAGTAAAGACAAGGGGGGGAAGAGAGTACAAGGGGCAATATAGAACAAAAAACAAGGGATTGAGGTACGCGATGATCCTGTGCATCATTTATCAAAGGAGCAGAACTTTGGCTTTGGAATCTTCGAAGGTTCGGAAATGTGGAACCTTGGATTGCATGCATTGGAATCCGGAAAGTGGTTATTCAGGCTTTGAGCAGTCAGAAAGGTCCCAGAAATGGTGTGGGTGGTTGTGGGGTTTAATGTAGGTTTATTTGGCAGCATGGGCCATAACAGTATCCCTCCACTAGGACCGAGCCCTTGAGGTCCTAAGCTTTAATTGAAGTGGTAATTAAGACGGACATTACTGTGAGAGCTTTTTGACTGTTTTCTGGGATGCTTTGATCGATAAGCGCTGATGGTTCTTTTGTCTATAAAAGGGGGTGTTCGCAGAACTGGAAGGGGCCTTTCCTCAATGGAGAACATGGATTCCCATCCTATGGAAAACCTTGGGGATTTTCCCACATCCTCCTTTATGGTTTGGGGGAGGGGTCAAGTGAGGCATAGTATCTGCGCATCCTTGATGAAGAGTTGAGCACTCTTTGTACCTGTACCATCAGGGTCCATGATTACTATGGTGTGTGGTGCCTTTGTCGGGGACTCTCTCCTTCTGATCTTCCTATAGCGGGCCATCTTTTGAAGCGGTCATTGTCTGGGGCTGTTCCTTGTCGGGATTTGGAGCAGGATGTGACTTCTGGTGAGTCGGGGGTGGGAGCGAGTGGTTTGGAGGTACTTGAGCATATTTCTGTGTATCTGGTTCACTTAGATAAGTACCGAGAGGACCTGCACCATCTCTTGGACCTCTTTGCATAGTATGATCATTGTATATCCCATTTGATGACTACCGGGGTTTGCTTAGAGGATGTGAGGTTGATCGGAAGCCTCATGGATGTATTATCGTCATTCCTGAAGGAAGATTGGGGGCTTGATGCTTCATTTTTGGATGACATGGATCGGTCGCTTGCTTGCTCAGGTAGTGGGTTGGGCAGTTCCAATGGGTGATCGGGTTTGGCACAGGTTGGGAAAGGTTTAGAATGGTCGGAATGGGGGTGCTGATTAGATTGTTTTTTTCCTGTATGATTTTAGTTGTGAATTCATGTGGTTTTTAGGCAGTGTTTGGGTCTTGGTTGAGATAAGGATTCCCTAACCAATAGGGTTGTTTTCCGGATGTTCCCCTTTCCTAGGGTAGGCATCC
Source organism: Gomphus sp. MG54 (assembly GCA_003314385.1). Lineage (NCBI taxonomy): Eukaryota > Fungi > Basidiomycota > Agaricomycetes > Gomphales > Gomphaceae > Gomphus > Gomphus sp. MG54. The sequence goes on from QLPG01005191.1 coordinate 10,671, forward strand.
CATTGTGTGCCTAATTTCCATGGTTGGGGTTGTAGTGGTCATGGTGTTCATGGTGGTCTTGGTTGTGGCATTCGTTTTTACCAGATTGTCCCTTGGACAGCGGTAGTGTTGTCAGAGTTCTGGGATGTCCTGCAACTCAAGCCTCGGTTGAATCGTGTCAATAGTTCAGCTTATATTAACATTTTAATCAAGAAGGGTTCTAGTCTAAGTGAATCTACACGTGGTACTATTTGTCTAAGGGATGGTACGGAATTCCGCGATGGTCAGGGTTCTTCCTGAGCGGAGTTTTTCAGAGGGTCAGATTGAGTTCTGAGTGAAAACTGCTGGCTCTATGATGCCAAGAATTAGTCAGGATGAATCTAAACGAGTAGTACTCAATGCCCTGCTGATTAACGGATCATACTAGATGAGCATATGGTTCTTGCAACTATAATTCTGATGGAGTTTGGAGGGTCGGAGTGTTTCTGCAGAAACAGGTCAAAATATTTTCAACGATTGGTTATGGAGGGTCATATTCCTGAAAAGGTTGGATGCATTGTTTTGTTTTACTTCCTTTGGCACAGTTGGTGTTCAATGCAAACAACTGGTGCCAGAGTCAGGAGCCTAGCTTCTTATTCCTCAGTTTCCAAAGCATCCAACGTCTCAGACTCTTCTTGAACTTCTTTTGTCACGGAGGCTGCACTTCTTTTAGTGACTGTGGTAGTGGATCTTGGGCATTGCTTGGCTGAGTGGCCCAATCTGCTGCAGAAGAGGCAGAGGTTTTGTTCAAAGCGGCATTGCTGTTCTTGCAGTGTAAGTTTTCCATCTTTTCCAATTTTGGATGAAAGATCCGTGATAGTCCTGCTGCCACTGGATGGGGTCACAGGTTGGCCTGGATTGGCCATCTTATTGCCCGTGTTAGGGGCCAAATATGTGGTCATGGGGGTCCTCCCTCTATCATAGGGGCAGTTGAATTTCCAGGTAGAGGGGGGCTCTCTGGCAATTTCCCATCATCACTCCCAGTAGCGGGCACCCATGGATTGGGACAAGAGACAGAGTTGGAGCAGGGAATGGGGCTATCCTACTCTGGAGATCTCATCCTTGATCCTGCTGAGGAGTCTGTTATAGAACTGGCGACAAAGAGCAGCATTGCCCCAGTAGATGCGGGTGGCTAGTCGATTGAATTCTACTACATATTTTGTGATGCACTGGTTATTGCACATGCGGAGGTTCTCGAGGTCTGCTTTGGCCTCTCCTTCTGGGTCATGGGGGCCAAAGTTGGTTTTGAGTTCATTCACAAACTCCTCATAGTCATGGAGCCAGTCTGGCTCATCAGGGGCAGAGAGGGCTGGTTCAAACTAGTCCAGGGCGGTACCGGTCAGATACGACAGTATGTAGGTTACCTTGGTGCTGTCGATATCGAAAGCATCAGGGCAGTCACGGAAGTTCAGTCTACACTGCACTAAGAAAGCTTGTAATTTCCTCAAATCGGATCCATCGAAGATATCCGGATCCTGGACTTTGGCAGCATGGGGGGCTGATCTTCTGGGGCTGGCTAAGTTGCTTGCCAGCATAACGAGGGCCTGAGTGAGATCGGGCACAATGTTGGGTCCTAAGGTGGGGGCCCCTCCTGGGTGTGCAGGAGGTGGCTGTGCTGCAGTAGGTGGTGCGACATAGGGTTAGGCAATGGGGGGTGGTGCAGCAAGTGGAGGTACGACAGGTGGTGCAACAATGGGGGGTGATGTAGCAAGTGGAGGTACGACAGGTGGTGCAACAAGTGGTGGTGCTACGGGTGGTGGTGCTATAGGTGGAGGTGCGAAGGGTGGTGGTACGTAGGGGAGAGATATGAATGGGGGTGGTGCCGATGAGGTTGATGGTACTGCTGAGGATGGTCCTGAACTTGATTGCATCTCTGAGGGCGATGATTGTTGAGTTGCTGGGGGTGGTTCACAAGGAATGGGTTGGTCAAATTTGGATGCAGGTTTTGATCTGCATCTGAGAATCCAGAGTCGGATGAAGGTTCCGGGAGGTGTGCTGGGGTCTGTGGCATCTGGAAACTTGGTCCAGGGGCAGACAGTTCTCAGGGGATGGATGCACAGCGGGCAGATGCCTGAGTGATTGTCTGCATGGCTTGCGAACATGTGATAGGTCTCATGCTTTATGACGATCAGGAGTGTGAGTACAAATATACTATTTAGTCCAGTCAACTGGTGACTTATATACATGTATCTAGTCTTGTACTATCTTTTGCCGAGTAAAGACAAGGGGGGGAAGAGAGTACAAGGGGCAATATAGAACAAGAAACAAGGGAGTGAGGTACGCGATGATCCTGCGCGTCATTTATCAAAGGAGCGGAACCTTGGCTTCAGAATCTTCAGAGGTTTGGAAATGCGGAACCTTGGATTGCATGCATCAGAATCCAGAAAGCAGTTATTCAGGCTTTGAGCAGTTGGAAAGGTCCCAGAAATGGTACGGGTGGTTGTGGGGTTTAATGTGGGTTTATTTGGCAGCATGGGCCATAACAATAAGACAATAGGGTTGTGGCCGAAGATAAAACAATGGTAAAATATCCCGAGGTGAAGCGGGCCAGGAAATAGAGAATAAACAGGGAGGGGATTAATGTATGATAAGTGGGAAAGAGTGGATAGGGGATAGGGATGGGGAATGTGGAGGATGAATGTGCCAAACTGAGACTGACATACCAAGTGACATATGTGTGTATGGATTGGTCACTTGTGCATGGAAACTGGGTGCTCGGTATGTGCACTTGACATATGGAGACCATGTGGAAGTATTGTCCACAGTGATCAGGAATAGAACAATGAAATGTAAATGAGAATAGAATAATGAAATATTGTCAGGCTTTGGGAATTCTGTCAAGCTGTCATGCTTTGGTAATGCCAAGGATGTGGATGGGTGACAGCCAAGTCCTGCAGGCTAGAAGTAGTGGCTTTGGCTTCAACGTACTCGTGCATTGCACCCTATTCTCCATGCGTGCCACTGATTTGCAACAGATGGGATACTCGGGAGGATGTTGATGATGCTGGCCTAAGTAGAGGACTTTACAGAGGAAGGAGGAGACAAGGGGCCTAAGCCTAGTCGATACCCAGAATGAGGAAATATGTACATGCATGCCCTACTTATATAGGTTTAAGAAGCGACATGTGGAATAAGGAATGTGGGATAATAAAGTATGTAGAGCATGTGGGGGTATTGTCCACAACGAGTAAAATTAGAATGAAGGAATGTAGACAGGGATATGACAATGAAAATAGAACAATAGAGACGTGGCCAAGGATAGAACAATAGGAAGTGCCAGACTATAAAACAATAGTTGCGACCAAGGATAAAACAAGGACAGGATGTCCCGAGATGAGGCAGGCCAAGGAATATGGATGGCGGATGTCCTGAGCTGAGACCGGTGTACCAAGTGACTTGCATGTGGCTTTGACATGTGTGCATGGGTGTAGTCTGACTCCTTGGTCGGGATTGCCGAGTTACCGGACGTTCAGTATGTGTACTTGACAAATATGGCTGAGAATAAAATAATAGGAGTGTGGATGAAAATAGAACAATAGAAAATAGCCAAATATAAAACATTAGGGCTATGACCAAAAAATAAGTAAATAGGGAATGTTCCAAAGGAAAATGAGAAGAGGGAAGGATTGGAAATAGAAGAATAACAAGGGTAGAATAGATGGGATGAAGGAAGTAGACTAAATGATGAATTGAATGTATTGAGCCAAGACCACATACTAGTAAAGAATGACTTGTCACTAGTGTGTGGGATTAAATGGTAGGGGTTGTTTGGTCAGTACTACCAAGTGAACTGAGGCTCAATATCATGTACTTGACAAACCCCAGTACTCTGGTTCTACATCCAAAGGGAACAAAGTGTTATATCCAAGACAAATGGAGCACTATAGCTGCAGTACATATATAATCATAGCTAGGGAGGCAAAGAGGTTCCTTAGAGTTTTCTCTTTGGATTCCCCTTTGCCAGATAGACTAACACTATGTACATAGCCCTTATTCTATTCTTTGGATCCCCCTTCACTAGCTTGCCACTCTAGGGTAGAGCATCTGCTAAGGTTACCCTTACAAAGCTAGTGTTTCTTTTTTTCTTCTTGGGTATAATAAGCAAGGGATTGCTGCTTGGTTGATAAAGTAGAGTTGGGCTGGTACCCTTAGCAGCTGCAAATGCAACTAGGTTGTTATCACTATCAAGTACTGAAATGTTAGTCATGTTACGATAATGATAAAGACATAATCGTAATTATATTAATTCTCCCAATGGTGAGGTTATTGGCGAGGTTCGGAGTTGGGGTTGGCTTCAATGTACTTGTGTTGTGCCCACTTGGATTGCACGGTCCCCAAATTTCGTAATAGCGAAGAGAGACGGAAGTGAACAGAGGATCTTAGTCAAAATCAGGATTGATTTTCTGACTGAAGACTGAACTAATAGTACAAGGCCTTTTATACTACTTTCTAATCTATTAGGAGTCGAATAGATTCCTATAATAGAATGAGAAAGCCGAGGAACGTGAAAAGCGAGAAACAGAAATACTACATCCCAATAATGATCTCCTCCGTGACATTGTTGAGTGACGTGTCACTCAGATTCCCAATGAAGTTACCCTAAGGACGTAATAGCAGATTCGGATATAAAGGAGTGAATGGAATTGCGAACAGATGAAAATGAAATGAAATGTAATGAAAGATATTAAACATAAATGAGTTCAGAATGGAAAAGCGAGCATGTGGAATGTGACATAAATGAGTGGAGTGATTTGACAGGAGCACGTGATGCCAAGATGGATGCACGAGGTGCATATAGTCCGTGGGCTGAGGGCAAAATGTTGAATAGCGAGCGAGGGTAGAGTTGGGCTGAGTGGGCTGAATTGAATAGTCGGCTTGCCGGCGTACGGATCCTGACAAGCCATGTGGTTAAGCATGCACCACTTGACTTCCTCTGGCATGTTCACAATGCAGAACTATGCAATGTGACAAGGGCATCCACACCTATAGCATACCCCCTCATGGTTCCTTATATTCCCCCAATTGAAATCATCATCATTTTTATCGGCTTTCTCCTTGAATACCAAAATACATCACTTTCCTCTGATAATCAATGCTGATTCTCCATTCTCCTTCTTTATCACCATTTCCACCCCCATCTCATTGGCCTTATACTGTTTGAGTACCAAGGCAATCTCATCAATAGTTAGGGATGTTGTTTGCAGCATAAGTGCTGTGTGAACTGGACCCTAAGATGAGTGCATGTCAAGCCTACAATACCATGCTCTGATTTACTCAGCTGTACCGACCAACCGAACCTTACCCATATCATCCCTCACCAGTGTGTGGCCTTGGCTTGGTACATTCAGTTCATCATTTGGTTCATTATCCCTATCCCACCCCCCTATTCTTCATTATTCCCTGTCCATCCCCTTGCCTGTTTGTGAAAAGCTAAAGATAAAACTGTTCCAGTCTTCGCAGCAAAGACTCAATTTCTATTTGAAATAACTACCTAAAGATAAAACTGTCTATGACAAAATTGTAAGTATTTAGAAATAACGCATAGAAGGCTTTAGTACTCACTTCAGTCTTCGCAGCAAAGACTGAAGTGAAGGGCCATTCTAGCTAACTACTTATATGAAAAGTGAACAATAGGAAACTAGATAATAGATGTGTGGACAATGGAATCTTGGACAATGGAATGAAAGAATGGTAAAAGAGAAACAAAGGAAAGTTATTCTATTCCACACCTATAACCACTCATATTTGCTCGCTGTGGTAAGTGCCTGGTCTGAATGCAATCTTAACACTCCTCCTCAGACCGAGTCACTTACTCCATGCCTATCAATCCGATGCACCGCTCGTGCTCAAAACGGTTCAGACCCTTTGTGAGAAAATCGGCGCCGTTCTGGATCCCCGGGATATGTGAAGAGCGAACCACTTTAGATCGTATTAGGTCCCGTACAAAGTGCCATCTAATATCGATATGCTTAGATCTGTTGTGGAAGACGGGGTTGTCTGATAGAGTGACAGCGCCAGTGTTATCTGAAAAAATATGGATAGGGTTGTTGAATTTCATGAGGAGTTCCTGACATAACTGTTTTAGCCAGACAGCTTCTTGGCATGCTATCCCTAGAGCATAGTATTCAGCCTCTGTAGTAGACAAGGCAATCGACGTCTGCTTTTTTGATTTCCATGCGATAGGTCCGTCACCGAGCATAAAGATGTAACCGCTGGTTGATTTTTGGTCACGTGCATCTTCGGCATAGTTAGCATCGCAAAACCCCCATGGTATCATCCGGTTGACTTCAACTCCTCGTTGTTCACCATCCCTTCTGTACACAACACCTAGGCTTCTCGTTCCTTTGTGTTAAGTCCGCGTGTCAGGCACTTAGCTAGTACTTCCAAAGGGGCTTTCCGGGTTAGTGCGAAGGTCCGTAACGGGGCCGAAGACCGGGAAGGACCACGGATGGGGGCGGAGGCGCCAGAAACTTAGGGTAGGTCGTGGAATAGTTCAATCCGGTCACTGAGGTGTTCGAGGTCAAAGGGACTTGGCTTCAACCTATGTGTTGCGCCCTCCTCGATTGTCTGTCCCTAATTTCAGAGAGGAGACGGAAGTTTCACCGGAGTGAGTCGGAACTGGGTGGACTAAGATGATATTCGTACTGGCAAACAGTCTAGTCGACTGGGAGACTATATACATGCGACTGTCTTTGTACTATCTTTTGCCGGTAATAAAACAAGGGAAAAGGAAGTACAAGGGGGTCAATATAAAAGAGAGAACAAGGGAGCGAGGTACGCGATAGTCCTGTGCGTCGGTTATCAAAGTATTGAGTCTCGGTCGGGGACGGACTCGGAGATGGTGTCTCGGTCACGATGGGATCGGAAGCGGAAAGTGGACTCTGGGTCGGACTTGTCAGGAACGGAGATTACGGAAAACAATCCTTCGTCCTTTCAGTCGGAAAGGTCTCGGAATAAGGGGGGGTGGTTGTGGGGGTTGTTGAAGGTATGGGCTATAACACTTTGAGGTATCTCAAAACTCTTTTCCCTGCATTCCAGTCCTTCTGAGTAGGGTTCTTGTTTGATTGCGACAGGAACTGCGTGATATACGCTATATCAGGGCATGTAGACATCGCGGCGTATGTCAGGGATCCGGTAAGTGCTTGATACTCTTTGATGTTTTCGTAAGGTTCATTTGCGTTGTTCTGCAGGTGCGATCCTTTATCTACGGGCGTATTTACCGGATTGCACGCGGTCATGTTAAACCTCTGTAGTATGCTGTCAATATACTCAGATTGTGACAACTTTAGTG
>QLPG01005192.1:0-24550 GCA_003314385.1 Gomphus sp. MG54
CGATATGGATCCAAGACCCTCAGCTCTCTCTACGATATCGCCTCGACATTCGTCCCTTAGCCTCATTTCTTCCTCCCGCTTGTATAAGCTACGTCAGACTTGTTTCGATGCTGCAGAGTGTTCTCGCGACTGACCTTTTCCTCCATGAGTTTTTTCATCAAAAAGTAGTCCTCATGCAGGCCACATTCCGTCTTCTGCTTTCCCTGCCATCGGCCAGCCCGTTCTCCGGCATCGCCTTCGCCGCTTTTGGCAGTGCTGTGCCAATCACCTATGCTTTTATATCCCTGGGCTACTAGTTTATTTCTTGGAACATGGTTGTCGTCAATGTATGACTGGAGTTGGGAAAAGTTCCATGAGAAGAAAGGGTTCAATTTAAGGAGGCCAGTGGAGTCGACTTCAAGAGGAAGAAGTGTTGCCCTCGAGGCTCCCTGTGAAGCCCTGCGTCCGGTGATGACAGATTGCACGTCTAGGGCAGTGTATGCACGCCGTGCGGGCTCAACCTTGGAACAAAATAACTATCAGCACTCTAATGGGGATCAGAACACACCCCACCTTCACGAGGAAGTCGTATGAGTTTTCATCAGTCTCCCACAGCCGTTCTCCATAGCGAGATTCGAAAGCTTCAACAGTCTCGCAGCCTTCTGGTCTAAATATGAGTACGGGCACACTGTATCGCTTTTTTATGTCCCCGACGAGATCTAATGTCTCTGGGAAGTGGTAGAGGGTGTCCACGAAAATAAGGGGAGGCGGGTTGGAAGTAAGTTTTGACAGCATGTCTATAATTGCCAGACCAGTGAGTCCAAACGCAGTTGTCTGGTGAAGTCTGGGGAGGTTAACAATCCCCCACTGTAATATTTGCTGCGGGGTAAGAGTGGATAAATGCGCATTTATGCTGCTAAGTTCACTGGCAGACAGAGGCAGCTGCAAAGGCTGAGAAAATGAGGGGGAGGGGGAGGGGACGGGCATTGCTATACGAGAAGGGCCGGGGGGAGCAACTAGACAGCAAAAAATATGTCATCCTTTTATCGTATCCGATGGCGTGCTCTTGCAAAATCTCGGGGGGAGGTTTGTCATCAAATAGTATTAATAAGGGTTATCTCGGTCACAATCTGTCACATTTGCTGAAAGTTGATTCAGATGCGAGAATACAAATATTCACAGGAAATATCTCAAATGGTAATCTCTCATTCCTTCCGTCCCTCTTCGCTCACCAGTCTCTTCCAGATGTTTGTCTTTGGAGAGGTCCAAGACCCAAACCCAGAGACCGTGAATCTTGTAGAGGATATTGTAAGAAGCCAGGTCATCGAGTTGGTGAGTAATACCGTACTGTCAAATCGGAAATTTACCTTTCTAAGAATATGCTGTCACGAGATCATTCAAGCGCGAGCATTGGCTACTCGACGTGGAGCGCGCTATCTCTCCGCCGAAGACCTCATATTCTTAATCAGACATGATAGAGGCAAAGTCAACCGGTTGCGAACATATTTGTCCTGGAAAGATGTGCGGAAGCATGCTAAAGATTCTCATGGCGACGGGGGCCCAGGGGTCGAGGTCGACACCCTTGAAGAAGGTATTTTCCCCCCTATTACAGGACTGAATGCTGAATACGCTAAATGCAATATTAGAGGAGAAGCTCACGGCCAAAGCCCAGAAGATCACTATCAAGCTACCATGGGAAATTACTACCATATATTCGGAGGTGCTAAAGCAAAGCGGTCACCAATCGGACGATGAAGAAGACGAAGACGATATTGAGGCCCATGAGGCATCTATCCAGCGACTTAGGGTTTGTTATAATTACAGACGTCATACAAATTCGTTGTTGAACTTTAGATAAGGAAGCCGATGAAGCTACACGGGCGATGACGCGGGACGAATACCAACACTATTCAGACTGTCGTCAAGCTTCTTTCACATATAGAAAAGGTCCGTAGTTTCATTTCAAATTTTCCCTTAATTAATTGCATCCCCAGGAAAACGTTTCCGTGAATTTCTCAATTTACCGCCTCATCTTGATTTAAAGCAAAATGACGACACTATTGATATTGTCGGGTTTCTCGCCTTTGAAATGGTTCGTGCTCTCACTATTGGTGGGCTTGGGGTAAAACGCTCGCTGGAGAGTCGTTCGTCGGATGTATCTGTCACGCTAGGCAAGCGGAAAGCATCAGGTGGGAGTGAAGGACCCAACAAAAAGCCCCGAGCAGATTCTCCTGATACATTCTCCCCACCTTTGTCTACGCTGTTCCTTCCTCCGCCCGAAGCGCGCACAGCGTTACGTCCCGAACATATTCAAGACTCTTTCGCTCGTATGCAAAGAGATTGGGCACACACTCGGTCATCTGGGATGAGAAACTGGCGAGGAGGCCTAATACGGACTGGTGTCGCTCTGATCTGAAGATCCACGCATTTTTGTTCCATTTATCTTTGCATCTTTTGTATTCAAATGTACAACTATGACCGCATAACCACACATGTATACATTTACACAATGCACCTGACATTTTTGGTTACTCCTCCATTCGATCCTCCTCCATTCGATCCTCATTCTGACCCTGCTTTGCTTCGTCCTTCGCACGTGCTCTGTTACCTCCACGGTCTGCTGCGTGCTGGGCGTGAGTTTGCAGCCATTCTTCCGACTCCCAGACTAAATGGACATAATCAACGCTCAGCCAAAAAAAATTTTAAGACTTCCGACACACTGGCTCTATTCCCAGCACCCTGGACGGGTCCTTTTTGTGGTTTTGCGAGGTTGACTTTAAGAACACGGCCTCGGAATTCGTTCATGTCCATGTTGTCGATGGCATCCTGAGCATCTAGTGCCTGGGTAAATGTGATGAACGCAAATCCTCGATGCTTCGCCTCTTTATGACAATTATGGATTAGCCTGTTGCTACATATTTAAGGACAAAATCACCTGCAGCCAATGCCGGGTTTGTAGCAGATGTTGGGAGCTGGACATCGACCACGTCCCCTGATGTTTGGCATCAGCCTACAAGACGATATCAGAAAAAATGAGTTAAGCACCAAATGTAGAAAAGTGTTCTAGTAAAGCAGCCTCGTCAGTTTCTTCTGTTAAACCACCTACAAATATCGTGTTTTTCCTCACTGTCCCTTCCTCCATGGTCAGCTGGTCAAGTTCGAGAGTCGGATGTGGCGTGGGAACGCGTCTCTCAATGCATTATGCATTTTAGTTCCCCGTTCATGTTCAGCCACTCTCCACATATATTAAGTAGTCTGCGGTACATTGTATATTTCAGGGGTATCCATTCAAAGTACAATATGAGAATATCTATGGAGTAAGTATACCATTTCATAGCGCAAACAAATGTCTCTCAAAACAGTAAAGAGGCAGCAATATCCACATTTCCTCCCGCCGCTTGTAACGTCCTGATAGCGACTTCACGCGACACGCCCAGACCAACCAGTGTTGCAATGTCCCGTTCTGGGAACGCAGCTGCGGAGCTGGACTGGGTGGAGCTGGGTTGTGACCTTGAATTTCGTCCCAACGTGTTTCCTGACCCTGGGAACTGACTTTGACTACGGGCGCTGCCACTCCGCGTTGCGGGTGAACTAGATGGTCCCGCTGGGTTATCAATCTCAGCAACCTCAGTCACCCGAGCTTTGTCGGGGAGTTCGTGCTCTGCAAGAAACTTGACTTCACGACCTTGTATTCGAAGGACGTTTTTCTGGAGATCGATAATTGCTTGGTGGGCCTTCAACATGTCAAGTCCGAATAACAAGTCGACGTCACGGCCCTATGTAAGAATTGTTAGTCAGTCACTGGCATCGGACGGTGAAACGAACCTCCATGATGGTGAATGAGCAGGCGAGATGGAGATCCGCGAGTTTCAGCTGCGCACTATGAACACGACCCAGGATCCTTGCGGTTCCAACGCCCTTGGCAATCCCAGAAAATCGACTGTCTAATAATCGCATGATCCTGGAAACATGACGCGTACGTTCATAATCGAAAAAAAAAGTGAAATTCACATACCCGCAAGCTTCGGCACATTCGGGGCTCACTGCACGGTCTGGCTAAACACAAACACAAATAATACAATTGTGAGACTAACTTATTGTTTGTTGCGCACCGCTGTCCACAAAGGCCTTCACAGGCAGTGAATTTACTTCAACAGGAATGCTTAGAACAGAGTAAGAAGTCAGAGTCAAACAGTCATGACATATAGCTCACTAAAGCATTGTAACACGCCCAAAGCTTTCCGGAGAATATTCAATGGCGTGCTCCATATTTTCCATAACGGCCTGTTGCCTTATAGCCTCTTCTATCCGACGTTGAGCCTCAACGTCAAACGGATCTGCATTTAAGGCTTCAATTTCCCTCTGTCGCTGTAATTCCATGTCTTCTTGTCGATTACGAAGTTGTGCAAAGAGCAGAGCAAACCGCGGTGGGTCATGAACAATAGCATCTGCGAGCTCAGGTTGGGTCTACAATGGATTTTTAGGCGTAGTTCACGGCAGGGGGAAGGAGGGCTTGCATTACGGATCTCTTCCATCAGCCGGGGGTCTCCCAGTATCTGCAGTCGCATCATCTCTGCATCTTGCTCCGCCGTCCTATTTGCATTAGTTAGCTTACCGAGATGAATGATAAGTGGCACGAGGACTGACCGTCCAGCGACTATGACTTTACGTCGCAGAAGTAATACAGCATCTTCCCTTACCCCACATTGTTGAATGGTAGCTTTCGGGTTATTCAACTCTCGACCCTCCATAGAGATATTTTGTTCTGCTATCGGTATGCCCGACTAGCTCCCTGTGTAAGGATGCCGTGCATTGTGATCAGATACACGGACCTCCGCTTCAAGTAAAGCCATTATATTCTCAAGTTCCATGTGTGGGTCGACCTCAACCTCCTATGTATCATCTATGAACCACTAAAGGACGTTTTAAAAGAGATCCTCTCACATAGTTCTGGCCAATATCATTGACAAAGGTCACACGCATGTTATGTGCAAAGAAGAAGCTGGAGGGAAAATGGAAGGGTTCCGCGCTTAAGTACGACGTGGTACAATGGTCACACTGATACAATAAATATTATTACCCACGTCTGCCCTACGCCTAATCTCCAACAATGTAGGCGAAAATCAAAAGTGATATGTTAGGCAGTACACAATATTACAATAGGTACTAATGACCGGCGCCCCCACCCCGCCCTGCACCGAAGTGGCTGCGCGCAAAGATGGATCTGTGGTTTCATCAGAGACTGAAGTTAATGAGCATTGGACCACACATACAATCTAGAACCTCCTCCACGAATATTGGACATGAGAGCACTCTCTAAGGCAGAAGCACTGACACTGGCAGCGTCACTCAGGTCACTAAAGCTCGAAGCTGAAGAGTGGCCGCTTCCAATCTGACTGGGGCGGGCACGGCTGACGCCGACGCCTCTACGAGACTGAGGGTTCAGCCGAGAGGGAACCATTAGGGGAGGGTTGATGGGTATGGCGGTCTGTGCGGGGGACATTGCTTGACTTGACGACTGAGACTGTGAGTCGGGAGGTGGGGAGGGAATTGATGGGATTGACCCTTGGGGAGAAGTCGCTCCGCTATCGCTGGTGCTGTCTCCTGGATGAATGGCTTCCCTTAGAGGGGAACGCTGTCCCACTGCGCTTAGACCAGAGCTCGGCTTCAGTCTCTGAGGGCGTGCAAATCCTAACGTGTCACTGCTCATCATCCTCTCAAGTTCCTTTAATCGTCTTCCAACTGCTTCTTGTTCCTCTAATCTTCGTTCTTCTTCCTCAGCTCTGTCAACTTCATCGGACGACTCAGAAGAATGTGAGGATATCGGGGAATGGGCACGAGGCGGGAGTTCACCGGCGGTCGCAGCTCGTCTTTGGGAGTGTGTCATACTAGGACTAGATCCTTGACCTCTAAGCAGCCGGCCCGCTAAGTTGGGCTGCTGCGCACCTATGGGGGTCCGCCGTCGAATCGAAGAAGCTAGCCCACTAGCACCGCGCGGAGGCATGGGGTGAGTACTTGATGGTTGTTCGTCTTGCCGACCCGACTCTGGATTGCGAGTCGCCAACGAATTGGATGTATTCAATGCCTGTAGACCCCGTAGGTCTTCCTCATATCGCACTTGTGCCCGGTAGAGCAAATATGGTAAAGGCACCTGAAGATGAGCCGACAATCCTTGCCCTGAAGTTGATGAGCAACAGACAGATTAATAAAGTCTTGAGAGAATTATCACAGTCTGTTCCTCCACTATCAGCAGCTCTAGAGCGGGCAATCACTTCCCATAGCATATTCTCCTTGTCCGCGTTCCATTGAATCTACACTTGTCCGCGTCAGGCAGAGGGTATCACGGAGCGAAATCCCTGGACTCACGGGTGGTGGGTCATTGACCGGGGCCTCAGGTCTGTTATATGGAAGCCTGATAACGAGCTGGATGGGAGGGTTGAAGGACATGTGGTCACGCTTATGTCACGTGGTTCAAGCATGAACTCGAGACCTCCATCACCGTTGGCTGTAGATCATACTGAGAGACTCACCCAGTTTATTCGGGATCTTGCTGTGGATAGGGAGGCAGTGGCATCTGAGCTCGATGTTTTATGCAGCATCTATGGAGTGAATAGCATCCGAATTTGGCCTGTGTCTGGCAAGGCATTGAGATACGAAGTGGACACCAAGTAAGCAAGAAGTATGTCATCCAACTCACCTTCTCGCTCATTTTTTTCCATGCTCATCTTTCTTACAGCCTTCCATCATACGAAGATATACACATACAAGTTCTCGTATCTCTTGCCGAATCATATCCAGCCTTCTCGGCGCCGCAACTGCAACTGCTGTCGAAATACATCGGCGCGTTCAGCGTCGACCGTGAGTTATTTGGAAGCGTACTCAAAACATTCATCTCCCAAATATCGGGGGTAGAATTCACTCCTGATACTGTAGCCGTCTTTGATGGCCTTCAACATGTCCTAGAATTGTGTTCCATGTGGTACGCTCAGCGCCTCAATGAGGAAACTGTTGGGGACATTATTCGCAAACAAGAAAGAGGACATCAAACCACCGATACTTCTGACATACTGCAACCACCAATGGTTGAGATACCTGCACCTCTACCAACAGAAATTCCAAAAGGCGTGGAACTTGTCGAAGCGGAACCAATCGTGGATCGCAAGAGTGTATTTATTGGCCGAGCATGTCGTATAGCTCATCCATCTCAAGTTCGTGGTTTCTTTATCTATACTACTATTCTTCTTGCTGACAGTGTTGTCACAGGTACCGTCCATTTTATCGTATCTGATGAAGGACAGACGAACCGCTCGAGCAGCACACCCAATAATCAATGCGTGGAGGTGCAAAGTCGATGGTGTAATCCATCAAGGCAGGGTTGTGTAACAGCATCATGAAAGCCTTGTGCTCATACCCTGATAGACAATGATGACGATGGTGAAAGTGCCGCAGGAGGACGGCTAGCACACTTGTTGCAAATCCTTGTAAGCCTGACCCTGGTTCTCAGTTCTTATTTCAGACCTATGATCTGCACCAGGATCTGGATGGGGTTCTTGTAATTGTGACGCGCTTTTTCGGTGGAATCCATTTGGGTCCTGATAGGTATATATGTGCCTTGAGTATCTTCTCTTTCTCAGCGATCTGTCACAGATTCAAACATATCAACCAAGCAGCGAGATCTGCCTTAGAGAAGGGACACTTTTTAGATGCAGAGGGGACCATTCACCCTCGGCCTAGGAAAAGACACTGACGATTTGAACTAGCATGAGACGAGAGATAGGTCCCGCTGTGTCATTTTTGTGTTTTGTTTAGATGTTGATACTGTGAGAGCTATTTATTGACTGGATGTTTTATAACAGCTATTATTAGCAAATGTCGTCACTCAAAATTCCCAGGCGACTTGCGACTTCTTGACTTCTCGAATGGAAAACCCATCCGAAGAGATATCAAGTTCAGGATCGAACCGTTGCCGCCACGCATGGCCTCTACCCCATCTGGAGGCCCCAAATCTCACGAAGAAATGCCGACTGCCCCAGCTTCCTAATTGCAATAATTCTCGTCTTGATGGCAGGAATTTCTAGAGTAGATTCTACTGAATTGCAAATGGACTTGTTGAGTCGCCTGAAGGCAACCTCGTCACTTGAGGCAAACTTGAAAACCTGACGGTTCAGCGACTGGCCTTAGTAAAATTGGACATGGGTTAATTAGATTTTCTCTGCAGGTCAACAAGCAACTTGATTAAAAATTATAATTTATAATCTTACGGTCCGGCAGATCGGTTACAGATTTCCCGAAGAATGCTTCCACTCCCAGAACCGTGCAAGTATATAATACTTGCTGGCACCTTATGCGGATTTGCCTTTCTTTTCTCCAACCACGTCTGTTATTGCAAGCCCCCCTTCTAGCAAGACCTCAGTATCTTCGTTTGAGAATGTCTAGCTCTAATGCGGTTAGTACACCGTAGGATGAAGCAAGTATCCATGATATTTGACGGCTTGAGTCTTAGTTTGCTGCTCTCAAAGAGCCTAGTCTCCTCAAAACCCAAGGATTCATTGACGGAAAGTGGGTCGACGCAAAGGATGGGAAAACGATTCTGGTTAAAAGTAGGCTTCCTCCGCCCGTACTCAAATCCTTTGTGATCTTCTGATATGTCCAATACATCAGACCCAGCCAACGACGAAGTCCTGGGTAGTGTTCCGGAGATGAGTGTCACTGAAACAAAAGAAGCAATCCATGCCGCAGCAAAGGCATTCAAAACTTGGAGCAAGACAAGTGGCAAAGTGTGTGACTTCCCTGGTCATTCACAATGAGATACGCTAAAGCAGAAGCGGGTTAAGCATCGTCACGACATTTTGAAACGATTCTTCGATTTGATGATCGAACACAACGATGATCTTGGCCTCATAATTGTTAGCCTTATCGACTGTGCCTTGTAATTTAGTACTAACATTACACCTAGACTCTTGAGAATGGCAAGACATTGGAGGCTGCGAAGGTGTGGATATCATCGTATCATTTAATGCCTCGTATCTAAAGAATGACAGGGAGAGAATATTTACGCTTCCACATTCATCGAGGCTAGTCTTTCCACCTTTATATTTTGACGTTGGACTAACTCTCAGTCTTTAGTGGTTTGGTAGGCCAAGTACATTACCTGCATAGACTCAACTCTAACTACCAGCTGTAGCTGAGGAAGCGGTCCGGACATATGGCGGTTAGAGCTCTATAGTTTCTTGAGATATTATGATACAATCCCTCCTGCTTCCAGAGACCATTCCGTCACCGTTACCGAATTCTCGTAGCGTCGTCATCAAACAGCCTGTCGGTGAGTTTTTCTACCACAATCGTCCTAGCAGAGCTAATATGTCTTTTAGGTGTGGTGTATGTTTTCTTTTAAAAATGCTCCTTTCCATTGGCTCATGTCGTCTCAAAGAGCTGCCTTGACCCCATGGAATTTTCCGTCAGCCATGATCACCCGTAAAGTCGGCCCTGCTTTAGCTGCGGGTTGTACGGTGGTGGTTAAGCCTGCCCCTGAAACCCCATTCTCTGCTCTAGCTCTCGTGGAGCTGGCGCGCCGGGCAGGTGTTCCAGACGGCGTACTCAATGTTGTCACGACATTAGATAATGTTAAAGAGGTCGCCGCCGAGCTTTGCGAGAACAAGATTGTCAAGAAAGTCACGTTCACAGGATCCACCGCCGTCGCCAAGCTCTTGTACAAGCAGGCTGCTGGAACAATGAAAAAGCGCGTTTATTACATATGGTATTAATGATATTCTAAACGAATTATGAACAGGCTTTCGTTCGAAGCGGGCGGCAATGCACCTTTCATAGTATTCGATGATGCTAATATAGACGACGCTGTGGCAGGTGTGTCATTATCCTTGCATCATGTTTCGGTTTTCTGAGTTGTTTTCTTGTTGTCAAGCCGCCATTCAGTGCAAATTTCGTGCATCAGGTCAAACCTGTGTCTGCGCCAATCGAATTTACGTCCAATCGTCTATCTATGCTGAATTTGCTGCACGTCTGACCGAAAAGGTTGCCGCGTTCAAAACGGGCAATGGGCTTGAGGAGGGGGTGTAAGTAGTCCTCTGTCGTCTCTTGCTTTTCTACCCGCTCACGCAATAATAGTACTCATGGACCCCTCATCCATTCCCGCGCGGTAGATAAGGTGGAGGCACACGTCAAAGACGCCGTCAGTCGAGGCGCGAATGTCCTTATTGGGGGATCACGTCTTCACCAGTCAGGATCGTTCTTTGCGCCGACCGTTCTCTCCGACGTTCCTCCCGATGCCAGACTTGCAAACGAGGAGACCTTTGGTCCCCTCGCCGCGTTGATTAAATTTGAAACAGAAGAAGAAGTTATAAAGCTGGCGAATGACACGGATGTGGGTCTTGCAGGTTATTTCTTTTCGCGTGATGTTGGACGTACCTGGAGAGTCGCCGAGGCGCTGGAGGTTGGTATGGTTGGTGCCAACTCTACTTTTATCTCCCAAGCATACACCCCATTTGGAGGTATCAAGGAAAGCGGTCTTGGTCGGGAAGGCTCGCATGGGATTGAGGAGTATTTGAACATTAAACTCATCGCATTCGGTGGCATGTGAATATGTGAATTTAAAGACCTGAATTGTACAACAATTACATGGATTCGGTTGATTCATATCTAGCAGCCGCCTTAGTGGCATTAAATTTAAACCATAACTTCGACTTATAATCAGTTGGAATCATAGCTAAGATCTGTTTACACTGGTATCCTAGAGTCTCGCTTTAGGTTCTTCAATTACTGGATTGATGAGCGTTCCGAGGCCACCACCAATGGTGACACGGACTTCATCTCCATCCTTCAAGTAAATTGCTGGTTTTCGAACGAAGCTGCTGTCCAGATTAAACAAATGAATCAGAAAGATTAAAGTGAATACTCGCCCAACACCAGCCGGCGTTCCTGTCATGATCAGGGACCCAGGTTCAAGTGTAGTACCTTGGGAGAGGAAGGCAATCGTCTGCTTTACATTGAAAATCTGTTTTCTAATAAAGAGGATGAGTGGTGTCAAGTGCACAGGCGATGAGCTCGTACGCTGTCGTGCCGTTCTGCAGGACTTTACCATTGACTTCAGCTCTGAGAGAGAGATTCTGTGGGTTTGATATTGCCTTTGCCGACACAAGAACTGGTCCAAAAGGCGTGGTATCGTCGAAACTCTTGCTCCAACTCCATTGACTGTAGGTATCTTCGTTGACACCTATTACCACGTAAACCTGGGATACGCACCTTGTAGCCATTTGGTGGTGTCTGAAGGAAATCTGAAGATTATTTGAGTCAATATAGCTGGCCTGCTGGTAGGTATAATTTCTAACATCATTTCCGACAGTATAACCAAGAACGTAATCTAAAGCTTGGCTCTCTGGGACATCCTTTGCGGGTTTGCCGATGACGATGGTGAGTTCGACTTCATAGTCTGGCAAGTGGTGTGCAACAGGTTGTGCAACGCGAGGGATGGTAATAGGGGCACCAGGACCGATCAAAGACGAGGCAGGCTGTGATACGGATGAACAAAACGTAGTGATCTGAGAGCTCACAGACCTTATAAAAGACAACAGGAATACTAGGAACGTCGTTTAACAGAACATCTTCTCAGAAGAGTGTGCAGACATACGTAGGTTTAGGAAGTTTCGCCTCCTCCTGGACAAAATATTACGATCATTAGGATTGAGATCTTCGGATGACGAACTGCATGGTCTTCGTAATTCAGTCCTAGGCATCTCACTAGGCTAACTACCAGGCCACTTCAGTATGCAAATGCATATCGTGTCTGAGGTCACACCTTGGTCCCTGGACAATGGCTCCAATAAAGTGACCACAGTGAGAATTTTGTCGGTCAGTTTAGCATTGGGATCTAGTGCTGAACCAACAATTTCACGGGCCTTAACAGTCTTCTTGGCATAGACAGCCAATCCGACTGCAACGTATGGGTCAATCCCGCTGCTTACTGATCTGGATGTTTAAGCTACCATCCAATGTGGAGTCTACGGGCTGGCCAATGTGGATCCTGTTAGTTTCAGCGGCGACAAATCGAATAAGACGTGTCCAGCTCTGTAATTGTTAAGTACCGTCCAAATATCTTGTTGGGAGGCTCACCATCGTTCGCGACGTTCACAATGTCAACGGTGAACCTCGTTGCTCGAGAAGCCGTGGAAATAAATATTCCTGGAGCCACCGACGAAAAGCCGTGGTCGGCCCGTTGCATGAGAAAAAGGATGCAACTTGCCCTCACCAGTCAACTGCGTACTTGAGTTATATTAGCACAACATGCACAACATATTTGGACAGTTTAACATGTGACGCTGGACAAGTGTGTCTCGGCATTTTCTGGTGTCTCGGCATTCCATTCACCTTAACCTATGGCAAACTAGAACGTATGTACTTTGACTTTGAGAGATAGACATTGAATCTCTTCATAGGGTCACTGGAAATTTGCCGACAGTATTGAATTCAAGTATAATCGAGGATCGGATTCTTTGGTACCACCCGAGCCTGCAGTTTCCACAGCGCTCATCCGACCCTCCAAAAAAATCTGCTTGTTGCACCAAAAGTCACATTGGTCAATGCTACAGCCTTGCCCACATCTTGAAGATGGACAGCACTCAGACCTTTGACCTTTTCCTCGCCAACCCATTTGATACAGAAAGATACACCTTGGAACTTTACTGAGAATTGCAGGACATCCTTTGAGACCCTCAAAAGGCCTTTACCACTGTCCTGGTGTTGAGCCAATGGGTTCTGGGCTCCCAGCTCATTGTCAAAACTGATACATCTGACTATGCCCTTGCAGCCATTTTGTCTACAATCTACCCAACAGACAATGACATGCACCCAACTGCTTTCTACTTCCAGACATTTGCCCCTCCAGAATTGAATTACAATGTGCATGACAAAGAGCTACTTGTGACTTTCAAGCCTTCAAGACCTGGCAACACCATCTAGGATTTTCTCTGATCCAATTGATGTTGCTACTGACCATAAAAATCTAGAATACTTCTCCATGACCAAGCTCCTCACCTGCCATCATGTCTATTGGACCAAAAATCTGTCACAATTAACATAGACATCCACTTCTGCCCCAGTTGTCTTGGCACCAAACCAGACACATTGACTTGTTAAGTCTGTATGTCAGGTGCTTGATTAAATACTTCTGGAAGGGTTTCTAGAGGTTTTCAAAGGGTTCTATAAAGGGGTTGAGGTTCCAGGGACAAAGGGGGTCAGGGTTGGATTTACAGATGGAAAGATAGAAGCAGATGGGAAGCACTAGAGACTTAAGGTTGGTCAGTATTAGGTAGACATGACTAGTTGTTTGAGTGTTTGAAGTCAAAGGGACTTGGCTTCAACTAATGTATTGTGCCCTCCTCAATCATCTGTCTCTAATTTCAGAAAGTGTTATGGACCATACAGCCAAACAAACCCACATTAAACCCCACAACCACCTGCTTCCGTTCCGAAACCTTTCCGACCGAAAGGACGAAAGACTGTTTTCTGTGGATCCCATCCCCGTCACGCCCGTCCGAGACACCGCGTTTCCGTGTCCAACTGAGACACCGTTCCCGAGTCCGCTCCCGACCGAGGACTCAATACTTTGATAACCGACGCACAAGACTATCACGTACCTCACTCCCTTGTTCTCTCCTTTATATTAACCCCTTGTACTACCTTTCTCCTTGTTTTATGACCGGCTAAAGATAGTACAAAGAGCGTTACATGTATATAGTCTCACAGTCGACTGGACTGTTCGCTAGTACGAATATCAAATTAGTCCCCCCCAGTTTCCAATTCATTTCCGGTAAACTCTGCCTCCATTCCAAAATTAGGGACAGACGATCGAGGAGGGCGCAACACATAAGTTGAAGCCAAGTCCCTTCGACCTCGAACACCCCAGTGACCGGATTGAACCATTCCGCGACCTACCCTAAGTTCCCGGCACCTCCATCCCCCGCCCGTAGTCCGCCCGACTTCTGTCTCGGTCCTCGGCCCCACCACGGACCTTCACGCTGACCCGGATAACCCTTTCGGAAGTGCTAGCTAAGCGCCTGACACGCGGACTTAACAGAAAGTTAGAAAGTTTATCAGAACTGAATCAGAACTTAGGATAGAGATTAAGTTGATATTCATACTGGTGAATAGTCCAGTCGACTGGGGGTTAGCTACTCCTTGTACTATCTATTGCTGACTAAAAAATAAGGGGAAGGAAGGAGTACAAGGGGCCTATA
The DNA here is from genome assembly GCA_003314385.1 of Gomphus sp. MG54. Lineage (NCBI taxonomy): Eukaryota > Fungi > Basidiomycota > Agaricomycetes > Gomphales > Gomphaceae > Gomphus > Gomphus sp. MG54. The sequence continues at coordinate 14,229 of QLPG01005192.1, forward strand.
GATAGCGAGAACAAGAGAGTAAGGTACATAGTGATCCTGTACATTGCTTATCGAAGGAGTAGAACCTTGGTCGTGGACTTGGGGGTTCAGGATTGTAGGACTTTAGAATGTTGTAATGGGATAGCAAAAGGCGATCATTCTAGACTTTTACAGTCGGAAAAATTCTGGAAAGGGTATGGACAGTTGTGGGTACTAATATGGGTTTGTTGGAGGCACAGGCCATAATATAACTAGACAATAAGCTACCCTAAAGAGAGGAGAAGCAACTATGCTACCTCTGTTTTTTTGTACTTACTTACAAATCAATACATCTGTGGATTCAATAGGGCCAGCTTCCTAGTACTAAGTCCATAGCCCAGCACTTATTTCTAGAACCTACTCATCCCTTGTGTTATGATGTAAAAGAATGACATAGTTGTAATAAATGTAATATCTCCCAAGGTCAAAGCAATGGCAAGGTTCTAAGTAGGGCTACGCTTCAACTTTGGATGTTGCACCTACCAGATTGTACTGGACCCTAATTTCATAAAAGTGAGAGCAGAAATGAAGTCTAATGTAAAAGGCAACAAATTCCCACAGTGATGTGTTCTTTCAACTGGACCAAAAGGCCACTATGCCAGGTTATCTGGCATTAGTCTGTGGGCACTATTTAAACAGCAACTTGTTACATGTATTCACCAACCATTGCAATGGTATGTAACAGTACCTCCCCCTTAGATACTGAGCCCTCGAGGTGCCACAGTGATGATATCTTAACAGGTTTCCCAGGCCTGTTTGTGGCTCCCCCCAAGCACTCTAATTACTGTTTGATATAGCAGACCCCCATGATGTCATGGACCATCATGTAAGCCAGGATTCCTAGGGTCCAAGTAATTGCAACAATCCTCTAAATTATTGCGCACACAGGGATTTGAACTGCTGACCTTGGTCAACCTGGCATACTGTAAAAGGCAACAAATTCCCACAGTGATGTGTTCTTTCAACTGGGCCAAAAGGCCACTATGCCAGGTTATCTGGCATTAGTCTGTGGGCACTATTTAAACAGCAACTTGTTACATGTATTCACCAACCATTGCAATGGTATGTAACATCTAAGATGAATAGAAGGAAGCTTAGTTGAAATCTTAGTTGATTATCTGACTGAAGACTAAACTACTGAATGTACAAGATCTTTATACTACTTTCAAATCTACAAGGAGTCAACTAGATTCCTATAATAGATAAGAAAGTCCGAGGATTATGAAAAGCAAGAACAGAATACTATGTCCTAATCTTGATCTCTTCTGTAATATTGAGGGGTGATATATCATCCTGATTCCCAATGGAGTTATCCTATAATGAACGTAGTAGCAGATTGGATATCAGAGATAGAATGGAATTGTGAATAAGGAAAGTAGAGCGGAACATAATGAAGAAAGTATTAAATATAAATGAAGTGAAAATGGATTTGTGTGCATATGGGATTGATGTAAATAAGTGGAGCATATTGACAGTTGTATATGATGCCAAGACGGATACATGAGGTGTATAGAATTTGAGGGATAAAGATCATATGGTCGAATAGATAAGTGAGGGCAGAGTTAGGCTGAATGGGCTGAATTGAATAGTAAAGCATGCTGGTGCAACAGTTCCTAATAGATGAAAGCAGTTGTGAAGAAAAAGAAGCCACTTTTTAGTGTAAGGCATAGGAAGGCAAGGAAGGAGTTTGTAGAAGCTCAACTTGAGTGGATTGTAGAGGACTAGAAGCATGTTGTCTGGTCAGATGAAGCCAAAATCAACTGCTTGGGTCAGATAGATGGAGATGAGTCTATAAAAAGACTGGAGAGCCTTTGAATGATAGGCTGGTTGAGGGAATACTGAAGTTTGGTGGAGGTTCTGTGATGGTGTAGGGTTGTATTCTGTAGAAAAGACCTGGATATACTATCAAAATTGATAGGAGGATAGATGGGGAGTTGTACAGACAGATTTTAGATGAAAATCTTCCAGCTAGCCTGGAGTATTATGGTAAAGATTCTACTGACATCATTTTCCAACAGGATAATGACCCCAAGCACATATGTAAGGAGGCCACCCAATAGTTTTCTGAGCATGATTATAAGGTTATAAAGTGACCAGCTCAGTCTTCTGACCTGAATCTCATTGAACACCTCTGGACTATTGTTAAAAAATGCCTTTCTGACTATAAAAACCTGTTACAATGTGAAGGAATAATGTAATCGTAATTAAATATAATATCTCCCAAAGGTAAACAATGGCAAGGTTCAGAGTAGGGCACAGCTTTAACTTGTATATTACACCCACCAGATTGCACTGGTCCCTAATTTCAGAATAGTGAGACAGAAAGAAAGGATTAGTTGAAATCAAAGTTGATTATCTGACTGAGGACTGAACTACTGAATGTACAAGATCTTTATACTACTTTCAAATATACAAGGAGTCAACTAGATTCCTATAATAGATAAGAAAGCCAAGGATTGTGAAAAGCGAGAACAGAAATACTATGTCCCAAATATTGATCTCCTCTATAATATTAGGGGATGATGTGTCACCCCAATTCCCAAAAAAGTTACCCTATAAGGAACCTAATAGCAGATCGGATATAAGAGACAGAACAGAATTGTGAATAAATAAAAGTAGAGTGGAATGTAAATGAAAGGATATTAATATAAATGAAGACAGAATGGAATTGCAAGCATATAAAGTTTGATGTAAATGAGTGGAGTGAATTGACAGGAGCATATGATGCCAAGACAGATACATAAGGTGCATATAGTCTATAGGCTGAGGGTGTATAGTTGAATAGGTGAGTAAAGGCATAGTTGGGCTGAGATGAATAGTTGGGCATACTGACATAGAGTTCCTAACAGTATTCCCCCCTTACAGCTGAGTCCTATGAGGCCACAGAAATGAAGTTTTAGAATGGTGGTTGGAGTTTAGAAATGTGAGAGTGTATAAGAGAAGTCGTGAGGGAGTTTGGATAGTAACTGTTTATCATCACAATAGAGCCCTTGTACATCAACCCTGCCTATGTACAGAAGCTAATAGGTCTTTACCCCTTGCCAATCACCAGCTACCTTAGAGGTGAACCTACCCAACCCATCACCATCCTGTCCCCCTTATTGTCAACCATTGAGTGCAGCAAAGTGCTGCTCAAACAAGACCATATCGATGTGTGAGAGCCCTGGGTTGAAGGGGAAAATTCGAAAAGTGCAAAGGTGAGTAAAGTATTACCTTGGAACTGAGTTTTTTACTGATTGCTTATTGCAGTACACCTGTCTTCAGATGAGGAATGACAAGGGTGATTTCTACAGTATCTTTTATCAAAAAGCAAGGTTGGGTGAAGAAGATGACCACATACCCTGGTCGAGTGGATAAGTGGCTGAAAAGCCATGCAAGCACTGCATAAAGCAAGGCAACACATGCTAAAGGAAGTAGGATAGTGACTTGGACTTAGATGCGTATGTGTGGTGTGGTGAGAGAGGAGTGGGATGTAGCATCAACAAGAGAGGTTGCAGTACAAGTAAGAGGAAGGGTAAGGGAAAGGTTAGGGAGTGGAATCCCCAGGATTGTTAGAAACTGTATACCGGCATGCCCAACTATTTATTTCAGCCCGCTCAGCCCAACTCTGCCCTTGCTCACCTATCCAACTATACACCCTCAGTGTTATAGCCCATGTCGCCAAATAAATCCACATTAAGCCCCACAACCACCTGCACCATTCCCGGGACCCTTCTGACTGCCCAAAGCCTGAACAACAGATTTCTGGAAGTCCAACATACATTCTGAGGTTCTGCGATTCCGAACCTCCAAAGACTCCGAAGTCAAGGTTCTGTTACTTTGATAACCGACACGCAGGACCATCGCGTACCTCACTCCCTTGTTTTCTCCATTATATTGACCCCTTGTACTCCCTTTCTCCTTGTTTTATGACCAGCAAAGATAGTACAAGGATAGTCACATGTATATAGTCTTCCAGTTGATTGTACTGTTCGCTAGTATGAATATCGACTTAATTTGCATCCTAGTTTCCCATTAGTTTCCGGTAAACTTTCCGACTCTCCAAAATTAGGGACAGACAATCGAGGAGGGCACAACATATAAGTTAAAGCCAAGTCCCTGTGACCTCGAACCATGCATACCACCCTATACTGTAGACAGTCCCCAGACCCCTGGCATTCCCAACTTCTGTCCCCCAGTTCCAATTCCAATTCCGATCCGATCCCAATCCTCACCCCACCCTCGGAATACGAACTTCCTCCTCGGAACCCTATCGGAACCCCCCAAACCCTTCCGGAAGTCTCTGGCGAAGCACCAACATGTGGATTTAACAGTATATTTGTACTCACACTCCTGATCGTCATTAAGCATGAGACCCATCACATGTTCACAAGCCATGCAGACAATTACTCAGGCATCTGCCCACCGTGCATCCATCCCCCGAGAACTGCCCATCCCCAGACCAAGTTTTCAGATACCTCAGACCCCAGCTCACCCCCCGGAGCCTTCCTCCGACTCTGGATTTTCAGACATAGACCAACACCTGCATTCAAACTTGACCAATCTGTTCCTTGTGAACCATCCCCCGGCGATTCAACAATCATCGCTATCAGATATGCGGTCCAGCTTAGGACCATCCACAGCAGTGCCGACAGACTTGTTGGCACCTCCCTATGCACCACCACCCTTTGCACCATCTGCCGTACCCCCGTTCACCACACCACCCCCCGTTGCCCAACCCCATGTCGCACCACCCACCGCAGCACCGCCGCCTCCTGCACAACTGGGAGGGGCCCCTGCCTTAGGACCCAATGTCGTGCCCAATCTCACTCAGGCCCTCATTATGCTGGCAAGTAACTTAGCCAGCCCCAGAAGATCAGCTTCCCACGCCACCAAGGTTTGGGATCTGGATACCTTCGATAGATCTGATTCAAAAAGACTACAAGCCTTTCTAGTGCAATGTAGGCTGAACTTCTGTGACTGCCCTGATGCCTTTGACACCGAGAGCACCAAGGTAACCTACATACTGTCGTACCTGACCGGTACCGCCCTGGACTGATTCAAACCAGCCCTCTCTGCCCCCGACGAGCCAGACTGGCTCCATGACTATGAGGAGTTCGTGAACGAACTCAAAACCAACTTTGGCCCTCACGACCCAGAAGGAGAAGCCAAAGCAGACCTCGAGACCCTCTGCATACGCGATAATCAGTGCATCATGAAATATGTAGTCGAATTCAATCGACTAGCCACCCATGTCTACTGGGGTGATGCTGCACTTTGTCACCAGTTCTACAACGGACTCTCCGGCAGAATCAAGGACGAGATCTCTAGAATAGGAAAACCCCATTCCCTGCTCCAACTCCGTCTCCTGTCCCAATCCATCGATGCCCGCTACTGGGAGCGACGATCGGAAATTGCCAGAGAACCCCCCTCCACCTGGAACTTTGACCGCCCCCATGACAGAGGGAAGACCCCCGTGACCATGTATTTGGCCCCTAACAGGGGCAATAAGATGGCCAATGTAGGCCAACCTGCAACCCTGTCCAGTGGCAGCAGGACTACCACAGATCTTTTGTCCAGATTAGGGAAAGACGGAAAACTTACACCACAAGAATGGCAACACTGCTTTGAACAAAACCTCTGCCTCTTCTGCAGCAGATCGGGCCACCCAGCCAAGGAATGCCCAAGATCCACCATCACAGTCACCAAGGGGCGAGCAGCCTCCGTGACAGAAGAGGTTGAAGAAGAATCTGAGATGTCGGATGCTTCGGAAACCGAGGAATAAGAAGATAGGCCCCCAACTCTGGCACCAGTGGTTCGCGTTGAACACCTACTATGCCTACAGACGTAAAACAAAACAACGCATCCAGCCTTTTCAGGAATATGACCTCTCGTGACCAATCGTCAAAAAGATTTCAACCTCTATGCGGAAACACTCTGACCCTCCGAACTCCAAATCCGACCCTCCCGAACACCTGTGACCATCTGTCAATAAGTTTCGACCGTGACCCTCTGAAAACCTGTCAGATTCTAGTTACCGGACACCACACGCTCACCCACCGCAATCCAACGATTGATGGGGTATTGAGTACTACTTTGTTTAGCCTACGTCCAAACTGATTCTTGGCAATGGAGCCAGCAGTCTTCACTCAGTGCTCAAATACGACCCTCTGAAAACTCTGCTCGGGAAGAACCCTGACCCTCGTGGAATTCCGTACCATCCCTTAGACTAATGGTACCATGTAGATTCTCTCAACTAGACCCTTTTCATGTTAGAGTATTAATACGAGCTAAAACTAATCAACAACTTCAACCGAGACTTGAGCCTTGCAGGCCATTCCCCAAAACCCGACGATACTACCTCCGTCCAGGTGACAATCCGAAAGAATGAACGACATGATCCCCATGACCCCACAACCACTATGATACCAGCCACAGAAATCAGGCAACTATAGGACATCCACTCAAAAAAAAAAAAAAAAAAAGAGAGAGAAGAGGGGAGAGAAAAAGGAATAGGAAAACATCCAGGAAGCGACAATTATTCAAGGATCCTTACGTCGCCCAGAAGACACCACCAAAACCATAACTTTCATGACACCAATCATACAAACAACTAATCAACATACTTGTTTGATTCACCCAAACCCTCCATGGCCTGCACCGAACCCGATTGCCCGTCAGAACCACCCAACCTCCGACCTAAACGGATAAGCAACTGATCCACTTCCTCCAGAAAAGAGGAATCAAGCCCATGGTCCACTCGCAGGAAGGACGTTAACGTGTCGGTGAGGCTCTCCCGTAACCTCTCCTCCTCTAGGCCAGGCCTGGCAGCTGTCAGGTTGGACATACGACGTTGATAGCGCTCGTAATAGTCCAAGAGTTGGCGCAGGTCCTCCCGGTACTTGTCTACACAGAATAGATACACGACAATACGTCCAAGTACCTCCGGACCACTCGCTTCCACCTCCAACTTGCCAGAAGTTTCACCCGGCTCCAAATCCTGACAAGGAACAGCCCTGGACGGTGATAGCCTCTTGTAACAGCTCGCTATAGGAATCAGGAAAAGAGAAATCCCGACAAACACCACTCACCATAAATATCATGGACCCTAATGGTATGGGCATGGAGAAGGGTCAACTCCTTGTCAAGGGTGTGTAGAAAGCACTCCCCACTTGTCTCTGAACCATAGAGGAGAATATGGAGAGGATCCCCAAGGCTTTCCAAAGATTGCGGATCCGTGTTCTCCATTGAAGAAAGACCTCCCCTAGTTCTGCGAACACCCCCTTTTATAGGCAGATGAATCATCAGCGCTTATCGATCAAAGATCCCGGGAAACCGTCAGAAAACCCCTGCAGTAATGTCTGCCTTAATTACTGCCCCAATTAAAGCTTAGGACCTTGAGGGCTCGGTCCTAGTAGAGGGATACTGTTATAGCCCATGTTGCCAAACAAATCTGCATTAAGCCCCACAACCACCTGCACTGTTCCGGGACCCTTCTGACCTGTCAAGCCCCTGATACCAAGCTCCGGTTCACTCGGTAGTACCGACCAAACAACCCTTGCCTTTTAGTCCCACACACCAGTGACAAGTCATCCCTTGCCAGTACATGGTCTCGGTCTAGTACATTTGGCTCATCATTTGGTTCACTTTCCTCAACCTGTCCCCTCTATCCTTTGTCATTCCTTCATTCCCCTTCTTTCCCTGTCCTTCCCCTTGCCTGTTTACCCTCAGGACATTCACTCTTTGTTGTCACTCAGCAGTGGCCCTATTGTTTTATGTTTTGGCCACTCCCATTGTTCTATTCTCACTCACTCTTTTGTCCTCGGCCATACTTTATTGTTCTATTATCATCCACATTCCTTGTTCTATTCTTGATCATTGTGGACAATACCTCCACATGATTCTTCATACCTTATTGTTCTCCATTCCTTGTGCCACTCTGTTCCACATCTCACTTATTAGCCTACATAAGTAGCCAATGTATGTAGATGGTTCTTCGTTCTGGAAATCAACTAGGTTTACGCCTTCTTGTCCTCCCCTCTCCTGTCCCAAGTCCCTTACCTGGGCCGACACTCTCGGCACTCTCCCGGGTATCCCCCTGTCCTAAATTGGTGGCATGCATGGGAAGTAGGGCGCAACGCACGAGCACGTTGAAGCCATGCCACTATTCCCATCTTGCAGGACTTGGCCACTCCTCGGCAATCCCGGAGCCTGACATGACCGCCCAAAGCCTGAACAACAGATTTCCGGAAGTCCAACATACATTCCGAGATTCCACAATTCCGAACCTCCGAAGACTCCGAAGTCAAGGTTCCATTACTTTGATAACCGACGTGCAGGACCATCGCGTACCTCACTCCCTTGTTTTCTCCTTTATATTGACCCCTTGTACTGTTGAAAGGACAGTGCCGATTGAGTGAGTTTCACAGTGTATTGAGGGTAGATGGTGCCCACACCAAACGCCGGGGGACATTCATTTCTTAGTGAGACCTTCCATTCGTTTCTATGTGTTTCCTTTTTATTATACAGTGAAGACGCGCTACACATTATAAGTAGGATACTTTGTACGGCGGTTGTTTAGACACGTCCGTTTTAACAACCGTCTTAGGTACTTGTTTCTTTGCATTATAGACACGTCCGTTTTAACAACCATCTTAGGTTTGGAATAACTGCGCGCGGAAGCTTGCCATTTCTACAGGTTATGGGCCCCGAGCCCGTTCTTTTCCACGACCTAATTTGACGAAACATTCACTCTAAAGCACTGTCTCAAACGATAAAAATGGCCGACTCTACACCTGCCAAACTACTCCAACAAGTTCCGAAGTTCGATGGCACGAACTGGGAAAATTGGTCGTTCTCGACCAAAGCGGCACTTCTATTCCTCAACGCACTCGGCATCGCTGAAGGTACTGAATCACCTCCCACCGATGCTACAAAACTTGAGGATTACGAGAAATGCGCTCGCCAGGGTCTATCATTGATCCTCGTATCCGTGGATGTTACCGTATTCCAGTCGCTCGACATCAAGAAGAGCTTAAAGGAAAACTGGGACACTCTCGCGGCCCAATATGGTACTAGAACTGGCCTAAACCTTTGGGTAGATTTCGAAAAATACACTACCACCCATTTCCTCACCGACACCCCACTGATGCAGCAAATCGACGCCAAATCAGAACTGCGCGCCCGTATCACTGCTGCTGGTATTCCCATCAGCGACTCGCTCCACGTCCTCCTTCTTCTCCAATCGCTCCCTGACACATATGAAGTGGTCAAGCAGACCCTTCTTGCTACGATCGACTTCAGTACCGCCAACATTGCAACCATCGCAAACGTACGATCCCGCATTTTGTCTGAAGAATTACGCCAAGGATCATCCCCTAGTGTTAGTGCTATAAAAAGGAGCACCAAACCTTCTAAAGACAGATGCAATTACTGCGGTGGAACAGGACATTGGGAGAAGGACTGCCGACGAAAACAACGCGGTCTCTCACGCGAAGAGGCACAAGCCGAGCGAAAAGGGAAGGACAAAGAAGGGAAAGATAAAAAAGGAAAAGAGACAGGAAAAAGTGATGAAAACACTGCGTCGGTCAGTGCGATCATAACGGAAACACCTGACCCCCCTCCCGGTAGTACAAGCGATGTACCTACCACAACTGCCTCCAAAACCATCTGTTTCTATGTCGCGTGTGATAACAAGTGGATGTTAGACTCGGGATGTACTCACCACATCACGTCTGACAGAAACGATTTCGCCACTTATCGTCTACTTCCCACTGCACAAACTGCATGGTTCGCCGATCGAAAATCCTACACAACATACATCGGCATAGGTACTGTAAAAGGAACCACATGGGTCAGAGGAGAGACAAAATCGATCGTTCTCGAAAATGTTCTGCATTCCCCAGACATTGCCGGTCGATTTTTCTCCATTCTCAAGGTCGGCAAGAAAGGCTATCTTGCCACCTTTTCTGGGCATGGTGCAATGGTAATGAAAGACAATACCATCTTTCTAGAAGCTAAGGTTCAAGGCAATCACTATTGGACGACAATCTTACCCCCATCTGTCTCAATCAGCGCAATTGCCACAAAAATATCCTTAGAGACACTTCATGCACGCTTAGGTCACCTCTCCTGGTCATCACTTCAATGCCTCTCTGATAGTATCGACCCATCAAAGAAACGCATACTTTCAACTTGCGAGGGATGCCTCCTAGGCAAATCAATACGACGGAAATTTCCCGTGTCAACTCACCGCCAAACAGAACTGTTCGCACTCGTTCACATGGACCTGGCTGGCCCCATGAAAACGCGATCTATACAAGGGC